>BLSH010224154.1:1070681-1086154 GCA_018402905.1 Glandirana rugosa | reverse complement strand
TATGTGTAATTTATGCTCCTAGAACGCCTGACATTGCTCCCTGCATGTTGGGCCTCTGTATGTGGCCAGGCTGTGTAAAAGTGTCACACATGTGGTATCGCCATACTCAGGAGGAGTAGTAGAATGTATTTTGGGGTGTAATTTGTGGTATACATATGCTGGGTGTGAGAAATAACCTGTTAACATATGACAATTTTGGGGGAAAAAAAAAATAAATAAAAAATTCATTTTGCAAAGAATTGTGGGAAAAAATTACAACTTCAAAAAATTCACCATGCCTCTTACTAAATACCTTGGAATGTCTACTTTCCAAGAAGGGGTCATTTGGGGGGTATTTGTACTTTCCTGGCTTGTTAGGGTCTCAAGAAATGAGATAGGCCGTCAGTAAATCAAGTGTGATCAATTTTCAGTGATTGGCACCATAACTTGTAGACTCTATAACTTTCACAAAGACCAAATAATATCCACTAATTAGTTTTTTTTTTAACAAAGATAGGTAGCAGTATAAATTTATGAAGAAAAATTACTAATTTGCAAAATTTTATAACAGAAACGAAGAAAAATTCATTTTTTTACAAAATTTTCGGTCTTTTTTTAATTATAGCGCAAAAAATAAAAAACCCAGGATGATTAAATACCACCAAAAGAAAGCTCTATTTGTGTGAAAAAAAGGACGCAAATTTCATATGGGTACAGTGTTGCATGACTGAGTAATTGTCATTCAAAGTGTGAGAGCGCTGAAAGCTGAAAATTGGTCTGGTTGTTAAGGGGGTTTAAGTGCCCAGTTGTCAAGTGGTTAATACACACTGCAGCTATGGATGCGATAGCTTTTATCAATTCCAGACAGGTTGATTTAAAAACAGTATTTTGCAAATTTGCCAATACACAAGAGACAAGAGATCATACATCAGCTCTCAGAGCCCTGTCTCATGTATTGGAAAAACAGATACGCACTTGGTGGGACATAACCACCTTGGAGATGTATCTGAGGGAAAATATAGTCAGCAGAGGGCTTAGATGGGATGTAGCTCCCCAAGATGGTCTGGCTGACCTAAACTCACAGAATGAATGGCTGGAGTTCTTCAACAGATGTGGAAGAGAACTCCAGGCACTGATTCTTAAAAGGAAAAGAAGGAAATGGCACTCATTAAAGAGAAAATAAAAACACTCCAGGTTGAATTGGAACCTGTGAAGGACGAACAATCCACCAAAGAGTTTAATGATACATTGAAAAAGAAATTAGAAAAGATTGATAAGGACACGCAAAAGAAAAAAGTAAAGAAATGTAATGGAGATCTGATTGACTTCACCAGCAATCACATATATGCTTGGCAGGTGGACTCAACAGATAATGAGCAGGGTGAAACTCATACATTAAAAGAACACCCTACGATGACTCCCAGGAAGACACCCAAAGTAGGAAAGATTCAGAATGTTCAAAAGATGGTACCACCCAACTCTCCAAGGATTCAGAAACATGGTAACAAGTTGGGAACAGTGAAAACTAAGGTACACCCGAATCCCTACTCTGGAAGTCATGAACCAAAAGGTTCTGTGACGGAATATCCACCTCAGGGGGATGGGTGGAGGGAAGTGACAACAAGAGGGAGAGCCGGAGGAAGACCCTATAATCACCCCCCATACACCCAGCAACCCATTTATACACATAACTATTACCAACCTCTTGAAGATTATGCTCAAAATTCACCGAGAAGGAATGTTTTTTTTTTTAGGAAGAGGAAGGGGTCGGGGGAGAGGCAGACACCGACCCTGTTCAACAAGTATCAAGGAGACAGAGAACAGTACATGGAGCACATAACGGCAGAAGAGGATGTAGAGCCGGAAGGAGGCTCCAATGGAAGAAAACGAAGAGTATAAAAGGGCAAGGCATCTTCAACCTAAGCCAGGTGGAACTTACGGATCAAGAGATACACATACTGGACTTGGGTTTGAAGTGTGCCCCGAAACGCCCTATTGATAAATTCAGTGTCTTCATAGACACACACAAGTACATTAGGAAACTCAATATGAAAAAATACTTCCTGAATAATCCCATCACCTCCGTGAGTAATATGGGGAGTAACCCTAAAATGTTAGATAGTGGTCTAAGAAATCAATCTACATGGAATCCACCTACAGCAAACAATCACTATGTAGATGTATTTAAAAACCTGGTCCTGAAGGATATAGAGGAGCTAACCCCAAAGAGAGGACTGAACCCCAAATATATCCGTGACAGTATAAAACGTCTAGAGGCTAAGAAAAGCATAGTCATTAGACCCGCGGACAAAGGCGGAGGAGTGGTCATATTGGATAGACCTTTTTACATCAACCAGATCATCAAAATGTTGGCTGATGAAGGAACGTACCAGAAACTCAAGAAGGACCCCACTAACCAATATAAAGGAGAACTGAGGGCTTTGATTGAATTTGGAGCGGACAGGGGTCCTCAATAAGAAAGAACGCACTTATTTGGTCCCGAGTGTATGTCGCATTCCTGTGATCTACACGCTTCCTAAAATCCATAAGGACTTAGAGTGCCCCCCACCCAGACCCATAGTAAATGGGGTAGGATCTGTGACGGCTAGACTTGGTGAATATCTAGATCTATTGTTACAACCAAGTGTAGTCGTCACGAAGGCATACTTGAAGGGCAATAAAGACCTCCTCCTGGCATTGAGAGAAATTCCATTACATACCGGGATAACAACGTTTTTGGTTACGGCCGACGTAGCGTCACTGTATACCAATATTTCCCATGATGATGCGATGCTCGTCCTGAACTGGGCTCTGAGTAAAAGGAAGAGGTTCCTATGGAGCAGAATTTTTTTCTGGCTAGATCATTGGAATTTTGTTTGAAACATAACTATTTCTGATTCCAGAATACCTTTTACATCCAGTCCAGTGGAGTTGCTATGGGAGCAAAATTTGCTCCCAGTTTAGCAAATATTTTTATGGCTGAATGGGAAGATAGGTATATATTCCATAAAAAAAGACCTGAACTGCGATTTTATCGCAGATTTATTGATGATCTGTTCCTCATATGGGAAGGATCCTTGGACTCCTTGGAGGAATTTATCATTGAATTGAATAATAATGCCAATAATATAAAATTGGACCACCAATATAGTCAAACTGAAATCAATTTTTTGGATCTGACTATCTACAGGAGGGGTGATGTCCTAGGGACTAAGACTTACTTCAAAACTACCGATCGCAATAGTTATTTATCCATCAGGAGTGGACATCATCCCTCCTGGCTTAGAAACATACCAAGGGGCCAATTCACATGGGTTAGGAGGAATTGTACCACCGACGAGCACTTTATAGAGCAGTCAGAAATGATAAAAAAGAAATTTCTCCAGAAGGGATACAAAACCCAGCAGTTGAATAGTGAGATCCAGAATATTTTGAACAACCCGAGAGAGGCCTTATTGGGGGAACAATTGAAACAAGTTGAGAACAACACCAAGAGAGAATGGAACTTCATTATGGATTACCACAAACAATATCGGGAAGTAGAAGAGATTGTTTCCAAGCACTGGCACCTTTCAAAAATGGATAAGACCTTGGGCCCAGTAGTACCAGATACACCCAGCTTTGTCTACAGAAGGGCCCCGAATTTCGGGGATACCATAGTGGAAAAGATTCTTGACCCCCCAACGGAGACAGGGGGGTTGAAGCTTTGGCCTGAGAAGAAAGGATTTAAAGCATGTGGGAAGTGCCGTGCCTGTACTCTCACAGGGAATGAAGTAAGAACACGCACTAGTTTTAGCTCCACAAGTACTGGAAGACAACACACCATTGACCAGTTCATCACATGTGACAGAACACATGTGGTATACGTCCTAAAGTGTCCATGCAAATTAATGTATGTAGGGAGAACTAAACGACCATTAAAAGGTCAGAATAGGTGAACATGTGTCCAATATCATTAAAGGTTTCAAGGATCATAGTGTATCGGCACATTTTAGAAATGTCCATAACAGAGACCCCTCAATTTTGCAATTTTGGGGTGTTGAAAAGCTGATACCCAACTGGAGAGGGTCTAATAAAGTGAGAGACATTTTGAAAAAGGAAACCCGCTGGATACACCTCGAGAACTTTTAATCCGGATGAATTAAACATTGAATTAGACTTGAACTGTTTTTTAAGCAATTCCTAACCAAGTAGGTGTCTGTAGGATATACTGACTACAGTGCCACAGGGATGGTGGAACCCTCTGCTGTCCTTAGTGGACCACTAAGAAGGATGATCTGCAGGTATCCCCACTCCGACTTACTGTAGAAATACTTTAGAAACACTGCATTCTTATATTACCTTTATATATACACACTATACAGAAAACAGCTTGGTGTTTGCAATGCCTTAATGGCGTTGCACTCAGATTTTTATTTTTATCTTTTTTCTACTTTAATGAGTGCCATTTAGAGATTTTTTATATATTTTAGAGATATTTTAATATTTGTTTTAATATTGATTGAAGGTTTTATTTATCTTATTGTGTCATTTATTGGCGATTTTTTATCTAGTGAATAGTGTGCAATAAGCCAATTCATTGGACACATTGTGAGCTGTATTGTGATTTAAAGTTATTGTTGTATATACAGCTATATAAGTTTACATGAGGATTGGTCTCTGTTCGTATGCAGCATTTCCTGCTTGGCCAATTGTTGAAGTGATCGGCTGTGTTTTCACATAACATAAGCGTCAATGTTGTGATCAATCAGCTGAACACTCTAGGCCGATCAGAGAACATGCAAATGATGCCATCTGGTGGTGAGAGTTTGCCGCTATTTAGCATGGGTTGGATTGCCGCATGGCCAGCCCTTGTGATCAAGTCGGATGTGACGAAATGCGTCAGAGGCGTGGCCACACAGTGACCCAGACGGAGTGAGGAACTGACAGCTAGTGACGCCGGCTCGTGAGAGGAGAAGGCTGGTGGCTGCTGTCTGGTAACTAACACTTGAAAGCTACAAACGACTGCTGTTTTTTTATATTGATGTAAGCGCACACTTTGTTGAAATAAAATCCATATTTTAATAAGTGATACGCTATGAGGGCTATGAGCTGCATTCCAATACTGTTTTTACCAACTGCATAAAGCCTCCCTCAGCAGAGAGCAGGCCAGCTGCTGGCAAGGAAGAACAGAGGATTATCGGGTACTTTATGTTCAGCCTAAGGCTTTGGCTATGTTGGCCATTCTCTTTAAGGTAGATAAGTTTACCATAAGTGGAGAAGAACCAGGAGGGACAAGGTAAGAAACCAGAGCAGGCTCTAGGTAAGAAACTTGCTACAGCATTTCCTCGGTCGGAAGAAGTAGCTGCATGGCCTTCCAGGGTCAGGTTCTCTTTGAGACAGTCCAGGTCAACAGCATTGGAGATGTGGCTGAAGTTGGACACTTGTCATTACTAGCGGAAGAAAGCTAGAGTACAGATTGCAAGGTCTTTTTCTCCTTCTAATTGTAAATAAGCGTCTTTTCTCCATTTGTGGTCTCTGCATAACCTCTAAAGGTTTTCTGGGTCAAGGTGTTTCTGCCCCAATTGTGGTGGCAAATGGTTCACTATCCAAAAACCCATGGTGGCATTATCTGGTATGCATCTTAAAGCTTTGGGCTCTGTTTCCACTGAAGCAACTTTGGGCACAGGGCCGCATGACAGGTCACAGCCCATTGGTTTCAATATTTTTAAAACAAGGGAGAAATGCCCGCGCACATTTAAAATTAATAAATCTAATAAAATAATAACTGAACTGTATGGGAAGGGCAGCCCGCAAAAAACAACTGATCCAATTGTGCATACAAATATCAACAAAAAGTATTGCAGCGCCCACAATAAATATAACTATTGAGATAAAAGAGCAATCAAATATAAAATTAATTAAAAACAAGACCAAAAGAGAAGATATATAGAACAGTTCTTTGGAACTTCAAAATTTATAAAAAAATGATTAGTTCATATGGTAAGAGGCTTGCATGGGAATAATAAATAAGTCCAATTTGACATTTCACGCGAATCCCATCATGCCCACGGCAAGGTACCAATAACTCCAATACTCAAGAAATGGATGTACGCTTACCAGACTGAGGTAGATAGAACGCAGGGGTTTATATTCCACCGCAAGTGGGGTTAATCAGATGTCATCTGGTCATATGTGCTGGAAGGAGACAGGAAACGGATCCTTGGCCCACCGAACACCGAAGTCTTGTACCTTGGGGTACCTCCAGGGTCGTCCGGATAGCACCTGTAGTTCCAACCGGGTTCACCAAGGACTACAGTCTGATGTTCCCCGGGGCGAGCATGGGAGGATATATTTCCGCATAAACACCAAAGGCTAGTAAGCGGTCCCCCTCAGGCGGACGCCTCACAGGTAGAATACGACGGGGGAGAGAGAGAGAGAAGGTGACACACATCTCATCAGAGTCTTGCTCTAAATAGTTAGATGCTTTAGATTTAAATAATCTTCCATTGTTATCTAGACTGAACATCAATCAGCTGTTGCTATCAGCGTCCAGATCGCATATACCTATTCAGGTGTGTGCAGCAGTCCACCTTTACTTTACTGTCAGTCTGTGTCTCTCCCCCCCGCCGCCAGCAAATGGTTCACTATCCAAAAACCCATGGTGGCATTATCTGGTATGCATCTTAAAGCTTTGGGCTCTGTTTCCACTGAAGCAACTTTGGGCACAGGGCCGCATGACAGGTCACAGCCCATTGGTTTCAATAGCATCTGTTCTAATTTATGCGATTTAAGGTTGCAACAACTTTGAAGGGGTTCCTGCACTACCTTGATGCAAATTTGACCCAGAGACTGTAAAGTTGTATAGGGACTGCACCCATGGTCGCACTGTGAATCGCGCAACATTGGGGTAGCAATAGTGGAGGCATAGCCTTAAGGGGCTGGGTTCAGATGTGAGTTTTCCATAGAAAAATATATAATTTGCATTGCCCCCCTTCGCCTGAGACACTTTCTGGCTTGGCCGGCATTAAAGATAATTAATGTTCCCATCCCTTAAGCATTTCTGTGCCTTGCTTTTGGACCCATGCACTACCATTCTGGGATCCTGCTCCTTGTCTGTTGGTCAGCACCTCATGTATTAGAATGCTGGACCTAGTACTAGCCTCAATGCCTTCTTGAAATATTCTCATAGAGATCCTTAGATGGAGAATTATTGGTGCATGCTCTATCAAGCAACCTGACATGGTCCTCCAGATATTCCAGTGATTTGGATAGGTTCAGAGATCAACGCTGTAACCGAGTCACCTTGGAAATATCTGGATGGCCCTGCTCACAGCTCAGGACAGAGTGCTTTTTCCTCAATGATAACTTTACACACTCTAGTCTCATATTCAATCTGGATCTCCACTTTTGTAGGAAAAGCCTAGAACTGAGGGTAGCCTCATGTGAGGCAATTCCTTTGGCCTGGTCTCACCCCAGCCTTTTACAGGCCTCTGTTCTTCGAGGACTCTGTCTTTTTAATTTCCCTATTGCTGAGACTCAGGGGTCTGGCTCTAGACCAAAGACGTCTTCTCTTCCTGTTTTAAGGAATCCCCACGGAAAGACACCTCAGACAGTGGATCATTCTGGGGAAGAGATCTGGACAACTTTGATATCAAAGGGGTTTGGTTTAACCTTTTCATGGTAACATCCAGAAGTTCTGGGCTGTTTTATATAATCTCTATCCAAGCAGGCAATGCCATAAAAGGTGGTGTACTTCAATTTTCAGATGGATTCAGAGTTTTGCAGTAGCAAAAGGCTAGATTGGTATCCTTGGCAGAAATTTAGGCTCCAGCCTTGTCATGCATGAGCATTCCAGGTATACATCTTGGCAGGCAGACTGCATCTGACAGCAGTGCTTAAACCTGTGAGATTGATTTCTACCACTGCAGCTATTCCTGGAGGTGTGTCCCAGGTAGGCAACTTCAGAGGTTGACTATGGGACCCCTGAGGTCAAACTAAAGGATAGGCAGTTTTGGCTCAGGTGCAGTGGTTCTCTGGTAGGATGTTCCTGTGACTTTCAGTACTTCCTTCCCTTGTTTGTGTCGCATGTTTGGAATGAAAAACATTCCAATGTTCCAGGCAGATTTGGTACTCCAACCTAAAAGGGGCACTGGACAGTTGCTCCGATGGATCTACTGGATCAGGATCCTCTGTTCCGAAGGAATGTGTTTTGCCATCCAGCTTCAAACTGCCTTTGACAGCTTGACAATTGAAGCTCAAATATTGAGACTGAGCATCATGGATTCCAGGAATCCCTTGATGCTAACTGGTGGGGTCTACCACTTCATGTTCGATCTATTGCTAGAACTGTGGTGATTTGTTTATCTTGGTGAAAGCCTCAAGACTTTCTCCCCTCTCCTGCAGCTGGGCCTAGGCTAGCATTTGGCTCTTAATATTGCTGCCCATGTGACTTGTGGTATCTTAAGAATTTTACGCATAGCCTTCAATTGGGGAGGTGACTGTTCAAGGCTAGTGTCCTTGTCTGGCATGGAACCTTTCACAGGTTTAACATAAGACAAGGTGATTAGAAACCAGTTCTCCATTTTGCTCCAGTTAGTTTCTGTCTGTCGCCTCAAACAGGACATCTTTATTCAGTTCCTTGATCTGCATCCAGTTCACCCAAAGGATGTTTCTGTCTGTTGGTTGGATGTGGTGGGGATGGAAAGTTTATCTCTTAGCCTTTGCTTTTCTCTTGTATTTCAAGATGGATCCTGTACTGATGCTTTGATTTCTAGCTCCATCATGTCAAGTTGACTCAGCAGACCATCAACCAACTCCATCGTCTAGGGTTCAGGTTCCATCCTGTACTGACAAGATGCACTGTAATCTATGAGGCTTCTATCCTCACTTTCCCTGTATTCTACCAGGAGCTTGGGGTGATTGTAGCTGGATTAAGGCACTTGTTGCGGGAGCATATGGGTGCTGTTTGTTGTCCTATTTCCGCCTGCGCTGTAATATTTGGGGCAGGCTTTGGGGGCGTGTCCCCTTGAGAAGGGGGTGCGCTGCGGGGGCCTTTCCTGGGGATTTAAATGTTGATTTGGATGGGGAGGGGTATCTTTCTAAAAGGCAGACATTCAGGCTGGATTCACACAGTCAGGTTTGAATTCCAGCCTGTTTGCTGCTGAGAACAAATGTTCCTTTTCACAGAGCAGCAGGTGCCCCGGGAGGGAGGGGGGGAAAGTGCCGCGAGCAGGGGGAAAGATCCCCGTTCATTGCAGAACACATCTGTGAGGCAGATGCGTTACCATTGAACTTAATAGGCTGGGAATTCACACCGCATTGCACAGAAAATGCACACGTACAATGCAGAGGATTAACTCCTTAAGTTCCACAGTGAGTATAACAAGCATGCTATGCTGCATATACAGACTGATTTTACTGTTGTGGGTTTAGTAACACTTTAAGCTGATAACACACAAAAAAAAAGGGATTAAAACTTACCGTAAAATCCTTTTCTCTGAGTTCACTGACAGACGCAGCTCTCCATTGACATGTGGGTTATATGCAGATCCTATGAGGAGTTAACTAGGCAAAGAAAGAAAGCAAGCAAGCTGGCCCCTCCCAGGGGGCTGTCCTCTCTTTCCCATATAATCCCCCTACTCTGCTCAGTACATCAGTTCGTAACAAGCCGTACCGAAAAAAATGCAGAGGGGTGGGTGCTGCGTCTGTCAGTGAACTCAGAGAAAATGATTTTACAATAAGTTTGAATAAAATCCCTTTTTCTCCTACGTTCACTGACAGACGCAGCTCTCCATTGACATGTGGGGATGTCCCAAAGCTGTGTCATTAAGAGGGGTGGGCAAACGACAACAACTGTACCCAACAGAACCTCTGAAGAGGCACCAGACGCGCCTACACTGCCGCCTGTAAAACTTTACGGCCAAAAGCAGCATCCGAAGATGCAGACACATCAACTTTATAAAACTTAGGAAATGTGTGCACTGAGGCCCAAGTAGCCGCCTTGCACACCTGTGACACCGAGGCCTGGTGTCGAAAAGCCCAGGAAGTGCTAACAGTCCTGATAGAATGAGCCGTGACTGGAAAAGGAGGCACTTTGCCCCGTACAGACTACGCATGGGTCACGTTCAGTCTGCTCCAACGAGAGACCGTAGCCGACGAGGCCACCATTCCTTTGCACGGACCATCCGTCAAGACAAAACGCGTCAGACCCCAAAAAGAGTCTGTAGCCGCCAAATACACCCGCAAAGCTTGTACGACATCCAAGGAATGCAACTCAATCTCCTTAGGATGTGAAGGATGCGGACACAACGAAGGGAGAACAATATCTTCGTTAATATGAAAAGAAGAAACCACCTTCGGCAAAAAAGAAGGCGACGGGCGCCAGACCGCCTTGTCCCTGTGCAGGACCAAGTAAGGAGACCTGCAGGACAACGCTGCCAACTCAGACACCCGCCTAGCGGATGTAATGGCCATCAAGAAAGCCACTTTCTGCGACAATTGTAAGGGAATATCCCTGATCTTCTCATATGGTGGCTTCTGAAGCACTGAAAGCACCAAATTCAAATCCCACGGTGCCACAGGCGACCGCACCTGAGGAGCCACATGGCGCACACCTTGTACAAATGTACGAATCAATGAATGTGATGCCAGAGGGCGTTGAAAAAGAATCGTCAAGGCCGATATCTGGCCCTTGAGAGTACTCAAGGCCAAATGTTTATTCAGGCCCTGTTGTAAAAAAGTCAGGACCCTGGATACCACATAAGAGCGAGGGTTCCAACCCCCCGCCTCACACCAGGCAATATATGCCTTCCAGGTGCCATGATAAATCTTGCGCGAAGTACACTTGTGCGCTTTCAGCATGGTAGGGACCACTGAGTCGTCTACACCCCTGTTCCTCAGCACCTGGGACTCAATAGCCAGGCCGTCAAAGCCAGGGAGTCTAAAGCAGGGTGCAATATGGGTCCCTGAGACAACAGATCGTCTCGCAGTGGGAGACGCCAGGGAGTGTCTGCCACCATTCTTACCACGTCAGCATACCACGGACGCCGAGGCCAATCCGGAGCCACCAGAATCATCGGAATTCCCTCCGCTTCCACCCTGCGCAGTAGACGCGGGAGAAGTTTTAGGGGAGGATAGGCGTACAGAAGACGATACCGACCCCAAGGTGCCACGAGTGCGTCCGTGGCCACCACCAATGGGTCTCTTGCCCTGCACACAAAAGGTCTTTACTTTGTGTTTGAATCGAGACGCCATGAGGACCACGTCTGGCGTGCCCCACTTGTGGCAAATCTGGCTGAACACATCTGGATGGAGGGACCATTCCCCCTGATCCAGCGCCTGGCGACTGAGGAAGTCCGCCTGCCAATTTTCTACGCCTGGAATGTAGATGGCGGAGATTGCCAGTACGTGAAGTTCTGCCCAACGCAGAATGAGAGCTGCTTCCACAGCCGCTGCCGCTCTCCTCGTTCCACTCTGATGGTTCACATACGCCACTGCTGTGGCATTGTCTGACTGAACCCGAATCGGGAGCCCTTGCAACCTCGCCGTCCAGTGGGATAGGCAGAGTCTGATCGCTCTTAGCTCCAGCACATTGATCGGAAGGCGAGATTCCTGCCCGAGCAACGGCCCTGGGTCGACAAATGTCCCAGGATGCCCCCCAGCCCGACAGGCTGGCATCCGTCGTGATTATCGACCACGTCAGGGGAAGAAACAATTTTTCCCACGTCCGGGCTGGGGCCCGAAGCCACCAGGCCAAGGAGGCCCTGGTCTGATGATCCAAGTGGACCAACTGGTCCAGAGACAGTGGGGATATGTCCTACCGAGACAGAATCGCTCGCTGAAGTAGCCGAGTGTGGCTCTGAGTGTAAGGTACCGCCTCAATGGCTGACACCATGAGCCCCAGCACCCGCATACAGAACCGTAATGATGACTGCCGGTGAGACAGTAAGGTTCGCACTGCTGATTGCAGAGACCGCAGCTTGGCCGGAGGAAAGAACACCTTCGCCTGCTCCGTGTCCAGAATCAGACCCAGATATTCCAGGCGACAAGACGGGGTCAATGTCGACTTCTGCAGATTGATCAGCCAACCAAAGTCCTTTAACGAGGCCATGGTGATAGCTACCCTCTCCTCCAGGGCTGAGGCAGACTCTGCTCTTGGGAGCAAGTCGTCGAGGTAAGCTACCACCGCAATGCCCCTCTGCCTCAGTAGTGCCAGCACTGGGGCCACCAACTTGGTGAAGACCCGAGGCCAGACCGAAGGGCAGTGCCACAAACTGGTAATGGAGATCTCCCACCGCAAAGCGTAGGATGCGCTGGTGTCGGAGACAAATGGGAACATGGCGATACCCGTCCCTGATGTCCAGGGACGCCAGGAACTTCCCCTGATGTAGGTCGGCCACGACCGAGCGGAACGATTCCATCCAGAATTTTAGCGCTTTCACATAAAAGTTTAGCGCCTTCAGGTCCAAAACCGGCCTTACCCCCCCACCTTTTTTGGGGGCCAAAAATAGGTTCGAGTAGAAACCGTGAAACCTCTCTGACTGAGGCACCGGCACGATCACCCCCCTGCCTGAACCGCCCCGAAAAGGACCTCCTGACGTTAATGCGGGAGTCTTAAGTTCGATGGGAAGAACCTGTCTGGGGGTAGAGTGCTGAACTCTATCCTGTACCCGGAGGACACCACTTCCTGCACCCACCGGTCGGAAATGTGGCCAGTCCACCTGTCTGCGAACTCCAGAAGACGTCCCCCACCCGATGTTCGGGTGGGGGCAACCCATCATGCAGAGGAGGGCTTATCCTCTGCTTTTTCGTTTTTGCGCTGCCAGGGTCTTTTTCTGGCCCCTGTAGCAGCCTTGCCGGCTTGCGGGCCCTTGCCCGCTGCGCCAGGGGAACGAAAAAACCTCTTCTGACCCGAGGAGACAGGCCCCTGCTTGCGGCAAAATTCTTGCCGCCTGGGTTCCGGAAGAAAAGTACTCTTCCCGCCAGTGAAATCCTTAATGATTTCATCCAACTGAGGTCCAAAGAGACGGCCACCCTGAAAAGGGAGGTCCGCTAGACCTTTTTTGGATGCGTAGTCACCCGACCACGAACGGAACCAGAGGACCCGTCTGATAATGACTGCAAAAACAGACAGACATTTTGGACAACATAGGGAGCAGGTCTAGAGCTGCATCACACAGGTATTTGATACCGTGAAACACGTGTTCTGCTTTTTGCGACGCCTTAAGCGCTCTGCCGCAGTCCACATCATTTTGCAGCTCCGCCGTACATTCAGACAGATATTGGCAGACGCCAGGGCCGGTCTCAAGGCCGATCCTGCCAAAATGAAAAGTGCCTTAGACACTGCCTCCGTCCTCCTATCGGCAGGATCCTTAAACGACGGCAACCCCTCCAGGGGAATAGTCGTCGCTTTGTTCAGGCGTGCCACCGGGGGGTCCACCGAGGGAGAAGCCCACTTTTTTACGAAAGTATCCCCAAAAGGATACTGATTAGCGAAACGCTTTGGCATGGCGAAGGAATGCTGCGGACGCTGCCATTCCTGATAGATCAGATGATCAAAAAATGTATCATAAGGGTAAGCTCTGGGTGACCTAGGAGGCCTGGCAGTCCCGCAGACATAAGTAGATGTCTGCGACTCCCCATCTTGGTCCAGTCGCAAAGACGCACGAATGCCAGATATTATTGCAGACACCAGCGCCTTTTCGCGCGCTGCCTTAGCCCCTTGGTCTTCCTCATCATCCGAGGGGTTACGTTAACCCTCAGAAAGCTCCACGGGGTCCCCGTGACCCCCGAAGCCACTTCCGGTTTGGAATCCTCCCCTGAGGAACAAGGGGGAGGAGGGCGCTTCTTTAGGGGCCCCCGGGGCCTTGCCCGGCCCCACCATGGGAAGAAATTCCCCAAACACCGCCCTCAGCTGTTCTAGGGACACCAGGGACCCCAACTCCAGTTGCACAGTCGCTGATTCCTCTTCAGAGGGTCCTGCAGGGTCATCTGCCATCACTCCACTCAGACTGAACACACACAGTGAGGACAACAACTAACGGCACCCCCACACTGTAACCACACCACCGCCCCTCAGAACGCCAGGGAGACCTAGGCGGACTGCACCCACCGCCACCAGCACCCCCAGGAAGCCAGCTATACTTGCTGTTTTTGCCACAGGAAAACGTCCTGAGGACCGCCAGAGAGCTTGCGCCGTCAGCAGCCAGCCACACTGTCCCATCAAAGTGAAAGTAAAAACGGCAGCAGCACGTTTTCTCAGCATGCAGGGACTCCAATATGGCCGCCAAGGACATCCACTAGAGGCCAAAGGGCTGCTGAGGACCGAGGCCCTGGCAAAATGGCCGCCACAGCACTGGAGGGAAAATCCCATGAAAAATGGCCGCGGCTACGGCAAAATGGTGGCGATCCGCCGCAAAATGGCGGCATATCGCCGCATGGCGGCCTAGGCTGTATGCACACAGTGCCAAACGGGGTGCGGAGCGGCTCTACCGGCGGCTAACACAAACAGAGATCCCAAAAATCGCCCGGCGGCCCCCCCAATGCACCCAGAGGAGAAGAGGGGGGCTCACTCACCACTCCCGACGGGCGCAGCGGGTAGCCACCCGGTCGCAGACTTTTCTCCCCAGCTGGGGAGGGATGCTGCTGGCCACAAGCCGCTGGACAGGATCAAATCCGGACACTGGGCAAAAGTGGGGATCACCCACTGGCCGCCCGCACGGAACGGGCACGATGCGGCGGGACCCACTATAGCCTGGGACTAGCTCGCATCGGTTGGCCGTGCTGGGGAAAGTACAGGATTTTTCAGGAATCCTCTATGCCCCAGCCGGCTTCTTGATAGTAGTCTTCATTAGCTTGATGAAAAATAAAAAAGCGGTAGCAAAAATCTAAACCCATAAGGGAGCCAGGTCAACTCCTTGCACTAGGCATGTTAAAACTGGTGTACTGAGCAGAGTAGGGGGATTATATGGGAAAGAGAGGACAGCCCCCTGGGAGGGGCCAGCTTGCTTTCTTTCTTTGCCTAGTTAACTCCTAATAGGATCTGCATATAACCCACATGTCAATGGAGAGCTGCGTCTGTCAGTGAACGTAGGAGAAAGCCAATTTCTCATGTCTTTACTGAACATACCCATTGAACATTCACAGTGCTGGAAGAAAAAGTAAGTGAACCCATAGCCTAATTTCTTCAACAAAAGCTAATTGCAGTCAGTAGTTTGCACACCTGGAGCCCAATTAATGAAATGCGTTTAGAGGTGTGGTTTAGAGCTACTTTGATTGATAAAAGACTCTAAAACATTTCAAGATTGTGGTTCATAAGAAGCATCAGCTGATGTGAACAATTTCTCGCAAAGAGGAGCTCCCTGAAGACTTATGATCAAGAGTAGTTGTTCTGCATAAAGCCCCATACAGACATTGACCAGTTAAAAAAAAAAAAAAAAGGATGCAAGTGACTGTCTGCGTCGAGAGGTAACTGTACACCCAATATACGTCTAGGATAATCCTCAATTGATCCG
>BLSH010224154.1:1022562-1050084 GCA_018402905.1 Glandirana rugosa | reverse complement strand
GTACTGATTAACCACTTCCCGCCCGGCGTATAGACAAATGACGTCCGGGCGGGGGGGGGTCATTATCCTGACTGGACGTCTATTGATGTCCTCAGGATAATCCGCGATCGCGCGCCCCTGAGGGCGTGCATCGCGGCGATCGGTGGTGCCGTGGGTCAGGCTGACCCACCGCATTACCGACCGAGGTAAAAGGCTTCAAACCGAAGCCTGTTACCATGTGATCAGCCGTGACCAATCACGGCTGATCACAGTGTAAATAGGAAGAGCCGTTTATCGGTTTTTCCGCTGCTCAGGTCTGCAGACCTGAGCAGCGGAGAGCCGATCGGCTGCTCTCCCGACGGGGGGGGGCTGCGCTGAACATTTATCAGCGCAGCCACCCTCAGGATCACCCCACTGGACCACCAGGGTGCCGGATCAGGACCACCAGGGAACCCTCCCCCCGGATATCACACAGAGGCCGCCCAGGACCACCAGGTAAGGACCACAGAGGCCGCCCAGGACCACCAGGGAGCCCCCACTAGACCACCAGGTAAGGGCATTATTGTGCACTGTAGGGATGGCACTGTGCCCATGTATGATGCCTGCCAGTGCCATCCCTAACAGTGCTTGTTGCACCTGTGCCCACCACTGCCACCTATAAGTGCCCACCTGTGACACCTATCAGTGCCCACCTGTGTCACCTATCAGTGCCCACCTGTGCCATCTAAAAGTGCCCACCTGTGCCACCTAAAAGTGCCACCTATCAGTGCCCAGTGCCACTTATCAGTGCCGCCTATGAGTGTCCATCAGTGCCGTATATCAGTGCCACGTATCAGTGCCCGTCAGTGTTGCTTGTCGGTGCCGCCCATCAGTGCTGTATATGTGCCCCATCATCAGTGCAACCTTATCAGTGCCACCTCATCAGTGCCAATCTGTACTGCCTCATCAGTGCCCGTCAGTGTAGCCACATCAGTGCCCATCAGTGAAGGAGAAAATGTACTTTATACAAACTTTTGTGACAGAAACAAAGAAAAATTTTTTTTTTTCCAAAATTTTCGGTCTTTTTTTTTTCTATAGCGCAAAAAATAAAAACCGCAGGGGTGATCAAATACCACCAAAAGAAAGCTCTATTTGTGGGAACAAAATGATAAAAACTTTGTTTGGGTACAGCGTCGCACGACCGCGCAATTCTCATTCAAATCGCAACAGCACTGAAAGCTGAAAATTGGTCTGGTAGGGAAGTGTTCTAAGTGCATGGTATTGAAGTGGTTAAACGAAAATTGCACGATCTGGTACCATGGGATCAAAATTTTCATGCATCCCCGATCGAATATTATCAGATGAACTGTCATGAGTAAGCTCGTAGGCTGTGTACTAACGATCCGATTATCGTACGATCGCATCGTATGCGGTATTTTTCGTCCGATTTTCGGATCGTGTGTACGGGCCATTCGTTTCTGACATTTCTCTCTGGCGATGTAAGAGAGCTGCCAGTAACAAATAAGACAGCTGTACAGTATATTGTCAAGCACAGCATTTAGCACTGAATAGAAAACCTATTAAACTGTTTTATTCATCGATTTATTTTTTTGTATCAAGTAGGAATCTACCACCTGTGTCAGGTTGTATATTGCATTTTATGTTTGTGTTGAACGATTCACTCCTTCTATTTGTCTAGGTGATGACCACCATAACTGAAAATAGGGTACTGTAAATCTTAAAAAAAAAAACTTTAGTTGTCACTGGAACAGGAATGCAGGGGAAATCCTCCAAATGAGACACATTCTGTAACGACAACTATAAAAAAGGATTTTAGAGATTTCTAATCATTTCCTGAAGTGTATAAAGGACTGAAAGTGAAGGAAAAACCTTAAAGGGGTCCTAACCATTCCCTACTACCCAAAACGTTTGGGGTTTAGATATATTTAAAGTAGTATACTAAAAAGGCAAAATGTTATTTATTTTTTTTCATTTTGGAGGGTTATAACCCCTGTTAGTATTGGTTTACCAACTGTGTCCCATTGTGCAGATTTCCCTTCCCTTCCTGTCCCATAGTCAAAACTGGAAGTCACAGGAAATCCCCCCAAATTGAGGGAATCCCTGGTAGTCACCAGAACTGGTATGCCCATTAAAAGACTAACTGGTGACAGCCCAAAATTTGGGATTTTCTTGGATTTCCACTTTCAATGATAATGGTGAACAGGACAAATAGAGAGGGTGAATCTCTCCTAGGAGCACAGATAACAATAAAAACTGACAGGTGTTCTAATTCCCCTCGACTCTATCCAAAACTAAAAAAAAATAAAATAAAAAAAAAGTTTTGCCTTTAAGCCCGGTTCACACAGGGGCGACTTGAGATCTGACTTGAGTCGCTTCAAGTCGCTTGACATAAGAAATCCCATTGAAGTGAATGGGAGCCGTCTTTATGTACGCTACTGAAGTAGCTCCGACTTCAAGGCGACTTCAGAAGAGATTCCTGTACTACTTGGAGGTGACTTCTATCCAACTTGTGCCCATAGAATTCAATGGAAGTCGCCTCCAAGTCAGATCCCCCATCTTAATGCAAGCGACTTTGTCAGTGAAAAGAATAGAATTTATTTTGGGGCAGCCCCTCCCTCCCTTCTCTGACTGGCCACAGGCAAAGTCGCCTGGCATAAGTCGTGTTGTAAGTCCCCTGAAGTCACCCTGAAAGTCGCGCTGAAATCGCCTAGCAAAGTCGCCCTGAAGTTGGATCGCCCCTGTGTGAACCAAGCCTCAGCGACACTTTAATAACTGACAGCTTTAGATGTGATTACCAGTGCATAATGAATACAGTGTATATTTCCCATAAACAATCAGATGTGGAAGATAAGTAAGACCCCTTTCACAATGAGGCGCTTTACAGGCGATATTGAGCTAAAAATAGTGCCTGTAAAGCGCCTCAAAAATCCCCCCCCCCCAATCCACCCCAATGTGAAAGCCTGAGTGCTTTCACACTGGGGCAGTGCGCTTGCAGGACATTACAAAAAGTCCTGCAAGCAGCATCTTTTGGGCGGTGTGGTGAGCGATAATATACCACTCCTCCACCGCCCCTGCCCATTGAAAACAATGGGGCAGTGCTTCTGAAGCGGCTGCACACTATCTCAGAAGTGCGGCACGCTGGCGCTTTTAACCCCTGTTTGAACTCCCTATGGGGGGTTGAAAGCGCACCACTCCCGCCGTAGCGCCACTATAACAGCGGTAAATCCCCGCTGAAACTAGCAGGGATTTACCGCTACCGCCCCACCGCCCCCCAGTGTGAAAGTGCCCTGGAAATTTCAAACAACTGTAAATGACTTGTTTGCTTGTGGAGCGACTTGAGTTGCTTCTATTAGACCGATTCCAATGCACTGCATGGAGTGCGACATGTCAGGCGACTAGTCGCCCCTGAGTGAACCGGCTCTAAAAGTGTAACTACCCCCCCAAATATAATACATTGCAGCTTACCAGTGTTTAGATGAGGTGGTGGTATTTTCTTTTTTCAGGCTGGTTTCCCTCCCATCTGATGATCCTGTGAATAGCACACTGCCTGTACTTGTAGTTGCACTCAATTCTCCACTGTATCTATGGGGGCTGCCATTGCTGTCACGCATGCTGAACTTTTAACATAAACAATCTGCCTGCACCATACCTTTAACTGCTTAAAGAAAGGTGCCCAGACAATGGTGATGCTGTGAAATATGTACAGGGAAATAGCCAGCACACCAGTGCTGAGATCAAAACTGCAAATGTCCAAGTACTAAAACAGCAATATTCAACCCATTCCAGTGGTGGAATCACGCTTGGACTTAGGACTTTGCTGTTTATGACCTCACTAAAAGATTAGCTTTGTCTCTACATTGACTTCATATGTGTGCCTTTGTTATCTCCATTCTATACTGGATTGAAAGAATTACTAGTTTACACAAGATAAATAAGGATGTTTGCAAGAAAGTGAGAAGAGCACTGCATTTCTGGCAAGACCAGCAAGTATTACTTCTTCAAAAGCTTCTTCTAGAGCAGTGGTTCTCAACTCCAGTCCTCAGGACCCACCAACAGGCCAGATTTTAAGTATTACCTTGGGGAGATGCAGACTAGAATACTGCAATCACTGAGCAGCAAATGATATCACCTGTGATCTATTTCAGTTATCCTGCAAACCTGGCCTGTTAGTGGGTCCCAAGGACAGGAGTTGAGAACCACAGCTCTAGAGGAAATAAACGCAGTTGTGTTTTTTTTTTTTTTTTTTGCTTTCTTCTTACCTGCAAATTATAGGCATAATGTGCTGGTATGCATAACATACTAGCACATTATGTGTCACTTACCTGCAAACGAAGCCCGCGTCATCCCGCTGGAGGCCGCATCCATCTGCGCCCATCTTCTTTCCAGGGCCGCGGACTCTGGCTCTGTGATGGGTCCGAGCCGCGTGACGCACCGTCACGGCACACAGCTCAGAAGAAACGGCACATGCGGCCGCTCCTTCAGAGCGCATGCACCGGTGACATAATTGGCACAGTATACAGTAAATATCTCCTAAACGGTGCAGGTTTAGGAGACATTTACAGTACCTATAGGTACTCCTCCCCCCCTCCGGTGCCACATTTGGCACCTTTCAGGGGGGAGGGGAGAGTAGATACCTGTCAAAACCAGGTATTCGCTCCCACTTCCAGGGAAAGATCGTCGGACAATCTATGCATTCTCCGCCCGCACCCCGCTGCTTTCTGGGAGACACATAGGTCCCAGAAGACAGCAGGGACCATTGGGAAAGCGCAGCACGACTCATGAATGCGCAGTAGGAAACAGGCTGTGAAGCCACAAGGCTTCACTTCCTTTTTCCCTTAGTAAGAATGTTGGCCCCTGCAACCGGAGCCGAGGGACAGAACAGCTTCAGGCGCCGTCATCGCAGGCTCCCTGGACAGGTAAGTGTCCTTATATTAAAAGTCAGCAGCTACAGTATTTGCAGCTGCTGACTTTTAATTTTTTTTTTCACTCTGCTTTAAGCCTAGTGCACACGATAAGAAAATAAGACAAAAAAATACCACTTTCAAAACGATCGTCCGATAATATGATATTAGTACATAGCTTTTAAGAGCCACTCACAACATTTCATGCAAAATTATCTAAAGGGACAAACACACAAAAAAAAAAAAAAAAAAAAATCGGAAGACCAACCATCACGCATGCTCAGAAACAGACTACATTACAATACAATACATTACATTACTTCTAAAGTTGCATTATGTCACATGAGAATTTTCAGAACTTTAGTAACCTCTTCATTTTTGATATGAGACTAGCATGAAAAAAAAAAACAAAAACGGACGATAATGCATTCATCCAATATTCTCATCGTGTGTACGAGACTTTAGAGAGAAAGTGATCATAGCCAGGTAACTTTTTTTTTTTTTGCTTTTCAGCCAATAGGCTGAATGGAAAAAACGAACATGTTCCTTCATCCACACAGAGTGGTTGGAGGAATCCCCTCTTCCTGCAGGGACACTGTAGTCTGACAGCAGCACCCACTGCACAGCGGCCGCAGCATAAACTGTCGTAACCCTAAGAAAGCGGTAAAAGAAAACAAAAACATGCTCCTTGTCCCTTTAAGGCACGAGATATAGCATGGTGCTTTTGCCATGTCAATTGTCCCTTTCTATGTTGCACAATACCTGGTTGATCCTGTTTGTTCTTATCTTCTCTTCTGTAAACTGACCACATTTATCATGGCTGCTGATCTCTGATAGCGTGGTCAGTTTAGGTGCCTCCGTCATTCAGCTATCTCCTCAGCATCTCCCCTCCCTATCACCCTGTCTCTTCCATAGTCTGTGTGAGAGCTGCTCTCCTCTCATGCCTGTGTCCTATTCCCTGCAGTGCTCCAGCACTTTTAAAGTAAAGAAACATGAATTAATTACTTTGATCCTCTCTGTTTTAGGTCCCTGTTCAGTCCTTTGTGCGTGTTTTCCTAAAATTATAATGCTAAATACCTTCTATGCAGAGCCCTGCTTTGCAGACATGTGACCTCTTTTTGCTAGCGTTTATTCATCATAGGGAAATCTCAACCTTTCCCACTGTACTCACTTACCCAGGAAGGGTAGCAGAGGGAGGTCACATAAACTGGTCTGTAAAGAAGGGTTTTTAGCATTATAATTTTAGGAAAACACACACACTGTACAGAACAGGAACCTAAAACAGAGAGGTTCAAAGTAATTAATACACGTGACTTTACAGCCACTTTAACTTTAGCCGAAAGATGGCTACAGTGCCGGCCTTAATTGCAGGGACAGTGTCCATAGACGTCCTCCCGAGCATGCGCTGTCTTCGCGTCCCTGCCAGCCGATCACGTGATGTATACAGAAGATCGCTAATCTGTATTTTTTTTCACCTTGCGCTGACAGTGGGAGGGAAAAAAAGAGTCAATGACCGGCTTCTGTCAGAGGGACATCGGCCATCGGCCGCGGCTGCCTCATCTGTGCCCACCAGTGCCACCTCCCAGTGCCACCTATCGATGCCCACCAGTGCTGCCAATCAATGCCACTGATCAGTGCTGCCTATCAGTGTCACCTAAAAGTGCCCATCAGTGCTACCCATCAGTACCACCTATCAGTACCACCTATCAGTGCCGCCCATCAGTGCCGCCCATCAGTGCCGCCCATCAGTGCTCCTCAGTGCAGCCTCATCAGCGCACATCAATGAAGGAGAAAAATTACCTGTTTTCAAAATTTTATAACAAACTATGAAACAGGAAGTAAACCAGATAGGTTCCCCTGCAAAGTAGATGCGTAATGGGCTACTATGCATCGCACAGTAGCAAATGATGTGCCACTTACCTGCAAATGAAGCCTGCGATGTCTCTGTGCTGGCAGCGTCCATCTTCTGCCCCTCCTTCTTCCAGGGCCGCAACTCTGGCTCTGTGACTGGCCAGAGTCGCGTGATGTCACTCCCATGCATGCACGTGGGAGCCGCTAGTCACGGCACGATCACAGTGAAGAAACGGCCTCCGATGACATGGGCACATCTACTACACTGCATATCTCCTGCAGGTTTGGGAGATATGCAGGGCACCTACAGGTAAGCATTATAGGCAAAAAAAATTATAAAAATTTAATTTGGGTATAGTGTAGCATGACCACGCAATTTGTCATTCAAAGAGCGACAGTGCTGAAAGCTGAAACATGGTCTGGGCAGGAAGGGGGTTTAAGTGCCCAGTAAACAAGTGGTTAAAGCTAGCCATACGCATGAGGATTTCTCTTGTTCATTTGCATGGGCAGAATGAATGAGATCACTTGATTTCCCCATCCAAGCCAAACATGGATAGACAAATCTGCAGTGCAAACTATTGTATTCTCACAATCGACGCCTGTAGCTGTCAGAATACCTGACCAGTGACTCAAAAAGTCAACAGGGCCACCCACAGAACACATTTTGGCAGTTTCAGGAGCAATTGGCAAAAATGTCATCCATAGATGGCCAGTTTTGGGTCGCCCAGGGCAGCACATGGCCCAGAACAGCTTTTTTTTTTCTGCAGTGGGTACAGCCAGGCATTTCCAATTAGCTGTGACTACGTATGCCTAATACACATGGAAAAAAATCAGACAAAAAAAATACCGCTTTCGAAGCGATCGTACGATAATCTGATCATTAGTACATAGTTTTCAAGAGCCTATCACGACAGTTCATATGAAATTATCCAAAAGGGACAAACACAAACATTTTTCTTGTAGGTTACCAGAATAAACACATTTTGTTTAATCAGTGCAGTATTGATATGAGATATGAGGCTAGCCTGATAAAAATCAATGACAGGCTCCACAGCTGTTATCATGTAATTGCGCAAGTAGCTATTACCTGTGGTTAGGGACAGATGAGGCCTGTTTACATACAGCGCCACTCATCTGTTCCTAATGGGCTCATTCAGACAGGCACTGAGTTCTATCCTGTGTACTGAGCCGTTGTTTACCGCATCTGCATCCTCCTTGGAGCTGTGTGCAGACAGCCTACAGACTGAATACAGACACAGCGGCTGCACAGACACCGTGTGCAAGAGGAGTTGCAACAATTCAAATGCAGACCGTGTGCATTCAGATCCATGCACCTGCTCCCAAACGTATGTCAAATTTTGACATGGAGGTGTATCTGTGCAGCGGTTGCATCTGTATCCGCTTCTATAGGCTGTCCGCACACAGCTGTAAAGGTGGCTATAGATGGATCGGAATATGGTCTATTCAGCAGGGACCAGCTGAATTTCGATTAATGTGTAGCCACTGCAGCTGAACAGAAGTCGATCCACTGATTGATTTCTGTTTAACGGCACTGTCAAATAAAAGCTGCTTGATCATTGTCTGCAGCACTGATTTGTGTATTCTGACAGCGGAGGAGTCCCTGTTGTCAGAATACAATAGCACAGCAGTAGAGGATTTGTTAGTTTTTTTTAGTTCAGCTTGCTGGCTGAATGAAAAAAAATGGAGTCGTGTATGGGCAGCTTAACCACTTGCCGACCGCAGTCTGACGGCGACAGAGTGGTTCGATATCGCAAACCGCCGTCATATGACTGCGGCTGCGATATCTCTCACTGTGAGGGCGCACTTGCGCGCTCACTGTGTTCGGGGGGGGGAGCCAGGGAGCGGGTAGGGCGGACTGGATCGCCGCCGGCTATCTGCAATGTCCCCCCACAGTGAAAGAGCGGAGGTCGGTGTCTGTTAGCGGGGGAAGGGCTGTGATCACAGGCTTCCTGTATATGAAAGCCATGATCACTCCCTTCCCCCTGCCAGGCCAGCCAACTTACAGTTAGAACACACCCAGGGAACACAGTTAACCCTCCAGGTTAACCCCTTCACTGCCAATGCATTTACACAGTAATCAGTGCATTTTTATAGCACTGATCGCTGTATAAATGCCAATGGTCCCAAAAAAGTGTCAAAGTGGTCCGATATGTCCGCTGCAATATCGCAGTACTGCTAAAAATTGCAGATCGCCGCCATTACTAGTAAAAAATTTAAAAAAAGATAAAAAACCCCAGAAATTAATTCTCATCATCCGTAAACACGGCAACTTTTGAGCAAACCAATCAATAAACGCAGATAGCAATTTTTTTTTTACCAAAACTATGAGGAAGAATATAAAATCGGCCAAAACCGATGGAATAAAAATGTTTTTTTTATATATTTTTTTTTTGGTTTTGTATTATAGCAAAAAGTAAGAAATTTCGTTTTTTTTGCGAAATTGTCGCTCTTTTGTTTATAGCGGCGATCAGAAATGATGCAGAGGTGATCAAATACCATCAAAAGAAAGCTCTATTTGTGGGAAAAAAAGGACGCAAATTTTGTTTGGGTACAACATCGCACGACCGCGCAATTGTCGGTTATAGCGACACAGTGCCGAATCCCAAAAAGTGCTCTGGTCCTAAAGTGGGAAATCCTTCCAGGGCTGAAGTGGTTAAAGTGATACAAAAGTCACAACAGTAAAATCAGTCTGTATATGCAGTAAAGCATGCTTGTTATACTCACTGTGGAACCTAAGTGGTTAATCCTCTGCATTGTGTAAAAAGGCTGTCTGATCCTGTCTTCTCTGATCCTCCCCTTCTTCCACTGTTCCCAATCCATCTCCTGATACTACAGAGCCTTGGGGGCAAGCTGCACATGCTCAGTTTGGTGTGTATTGCTAGAGGGTTTTTTTTTTTCTTTTGGGAAGGTGCATGTGATCACCACAGGGCCAATCAGTCCTGTCCAGACAAAGGGTCAGGAATCATGCAGCTTCATAGGACAGTCAGAGGAGAATGAGAACGTCTACAAGCTGTAATTGGTGCTTGAGAAAAAGTATTTAGCCGTTTACATTTACTAAAGTAATTAATAATTAAGAAATTGCATTTCCGTGTTCTGTGCACTGTGGGAGACCAGATATAGTGAATGCAGGGTTTAGTAACACTTTAACCACTTCCTTACTGGGCACTTAAACCCCCCTCCTGCTCAGACCAATTTTAGGCTTTCAGCTCTGTCGCATTTTGAATGACAATTGCGCGGTCGTGCGACGTTGTACCCAAATAAAATTTGCGTCCTTTTTTTCCCACAAATAGAGCTTTCTTTTGGTGGTACTTGATCCCCTCTGCGTCATTTCTGATCGCCACTATAAACAAAAAATGAGCAACAATTTAGCAAAAAAAAGAACAATATTTTTTACTTTTTGCTAAAATACAAATCCATAAAAAAAAAATTATTCATCAGTTTAGGCCAATATATATTCTTCTACATATTTTTGGTAAAAAAAAAAAAATCGCAATCGGCGTATATTGATTGGTTTGCGCAAAAGTTATTGCGTCTACAAACTATAGGAATTGATTTATGGCGTTTTTATTCTTTTTTTTTTTTACTAGTAATGACGGCGATCTGCAATTTTTATCGGGACTGCGATATTGCGGCAGAAATGTCGGACATTTTTTACACATTTTTGGGACCAATGACATTTATACAGCGATCAGAAATTTAAATATCCACTGATTACTGTGTAAATGTCATTGCCAGTGAAGGGGGACAGGGATCAGTAGATCTGTCATGTCCCCTGTAACAGAACGGAGAACCGGTGTGTTTACATCGGCGGTTCCCCGTTCTGCAGCTCTGTCAGGTGATCGTGGGTCTCGAGCGGACATTGAGTCCGCCCGACCCATGGGCACCCCTGCGCAGTCTGCGGCGGCCGCACGCCGCCGCCAGGGGGTGCGCCGGGAGCATGCACAGGGGACGACGTCCATGGACATCGTCCCGTCATTTCAGATCCGCGCTGGAGCCGTACTTCAGCAATAGCGCGGATCTGTAGGGGTTAAAGCTAAATCTAGGATTTTTTTTCTCTCATGCAGTGGGGCTGCGTCTGCACTGCACAAGTTAACTGTTTGTTTTATTCTAGGAGAGAGGGCAGCGGAAATATACTTACCTGATCCTCCCTGCACAAAACCAGTCCGGCATCTCCACGTTCCAGCGGTTTTGAAAATGGACTGTTCCTGATTTCAGCGTGCTCCATAGACAGGAGCAGTCTTGTCAATATTCCTATTGCACGTGTTCCTGGCAAACAAGGCTCAAACAATAGTGCTGCAGTGATTACCAGATGGATCCTGGAAATGTGAAGCAAGTGTACATATTCGCCGGCACATCATGGATCAACAATCACCGTCCAAAGGTTTTTCTATTGCAGAGAGATTACATCACAGACACAAGTACAACATTTCGGAGCTGCGAAGGGCCCCTTCCCCAGGCATGCGACACGAAGGGATTCTGCGCGGCTACAAAACATTGCACTTGTCTCTGTGATGTAATCTCTCTGCAATAGAAAAACCTTTGGACGGTGATTGTTGATCCATGATGTGCAGGCGAATATGTACACTTCCATAGACAGGAACAGTCCACTGCTGGACCATGGGGGAGCGCGGTTTTCTGGACGATGGTTGGATCAGCTGGGTATAAACTCTATGCCCACCCCAAGAAAAAAAAAATGAGCAGCTGAAAAAAGAATTTGCCCAGAGTTGGGCTTTAACCACTTGCCGACCAGCCGCCGTCATCGTGAAACGGCATCATTACCACTCGCTTTTGTGGGTGCGCGCGCTCCCATTAGCCAAAGGGGGAGCCAATCAGCGGGGGGCGCGCACACGCCCATTGGCCAGTGGGGGAGCCAATCATCAGGTCTGGCTGACTCAATGTCCACCGGCCACCCGTGATCGTTCCCCACAGTGACAGAACGTGAGAACGGCGTCTATAGACGTCCTCCCGAGCATGCGCTGTCTTCGCTTCCCTGCCAGCTGATGAAGGCTAATCACATGATGTATACAGAAGATTGGTAATCTGTATTTTTTTTTTTTCCAAAATAAAAGTCGTTCACTGGCTTCTATCAGAGGGACATCGGTCCCTCACACAGAGAGCCGCAACTGCCTCATCTGTGCCCACCAGTGCCACCTACCAGTAAACAAGGCAGATCTCCGTTCTGACAGGGGAGATCACACAGATCCTGTCTTTCTGCTATGCAGGATCTCTGTGTTTCCCCAGTCACACAGTGCCCCATACAGTTAGAAACACCTCCCAGGGAACACAGTTCATCCCTTGATCACCCCTGATGTTAACCCTTTCCCTGTCAGTGTTATGGTACAATAACAGTGCATATTTTTAGCCCTTATTACTGTAATAATGTCACTGGTTCACAAAAAAGTGTCAAAAATGTCAGTTAGGTGTCCGATCTGTCTGCTGCAATCCCGCTAAAAATCACTGATCGCCGCCATAACTAGTAAAAAAACTAAACTAAAAAAAAAAAAAAAAAAAAAAACTTTTGCACAAACTAATCAATATACACTTGCCATTTTTTTTTACCAAAAATATGTAGCAGAATACAGATCAGCCTAAACTAATAAACACATTTCTTTCTTTTTTTTTACTGTTTTATAGCAGAAAGTAATTTTTTTTTTTTTCAAAATTGTCGTTTTTTTATGTTTAGCTCAAAAAATAAAAGCCGCAGAGGTGTTCAAATGCCACCGATTTTGTTTGGGTGCAACGTCGCATGACCGTGCATTTGTCAGTTAAAGCGACGCAGTGCCGTATCGCAAAAAGTGGGCTGGTCAATAAGGAGGTAAATCCTTCCGGGGCTGAAGTGGTTAAGGCAGATGCAGAAGACACGCAAGCCAGATGTAAGCGCACATCTGAATGAACATGTGAACAGCTGCAGTCAGCGTCAGCCTGTCATTGATTGTACAGAAATCCACTGACCTGGGCAGTGTATGGCTCTGTGAATGAGGCCTAAAAAAAGAAAACTAATGCAGCCAGCACATCTATGGACTGGTAAGCTGCAATACATGAAATGCTTGCTCTTGGGTTTAGTAAGCAGTGTAGTGCATGGTCTATTTCTATTCCCATGCCCACTGATAGGATAGGGGACCGTATGATATTAATAACTCTGATCTTCCCTGTCCTGCTGTATTACTGTAGTCAATGTGTGGGAATAGTGCATGGAAACATTGCACATTAGGCCATTATTATCGCACAAAGCACTGACACGTCCACTAATGTGTACGAAGCTATGCTCACCTCTCCTCCGGTAGGTGCCATGTCTGGGAGCGGGCATGGAGCTCCCTTCCCTCCTCTAAGCCCCTCCTACGATCGGGCGGCATACCACCTCCAGCTGAGCGCCGTGCCCACACTTCCGCCAGGAGGTGTATAGAAGGCCAATTTGTTCTTCCTGTTATACCGGATGTGCAGACTCCTCCCCTGCATGAGTAAAGAGGAAGTGCACAGGGGAATCCCCTGTCCGTATTTAGACTGGAGAAGAAGTCACCGTGCAATCTCATTGATAAATGCAATGGAAAACAAGATTTATTGTACGGTTATGTGTGCTGGAGAGAGCAGTGTCAGGGGTTTAATCCTGAAAGCGTCAGTGTCTACATGTGTGTCCTTGTTTAGAGGATTCCTCTTACTCAGTGTAATCACTGGAGTGGAGGTAAAGGCAAACCTTTAATTTTCAGTTTGGATGGAGTAAGGGAGGGTTATAATTAGGGTTGCACTGATACCACTTTTTCAGACCGAGTACAAATACCGATACTTTTTTTTTTTACTGTCATGTGACACTGGCACTAATGAGGCGTGGACTGGTCAGACTTTTTATTTTATTATTTACTATAATTTATATTTTTATTGCTATTTTCTTTACAATGCTTTCTTTGTGGGGAGGGGAGTGGAGTCGGTGTGTTTTTTTTTTTTTTTTACAATTTAACTTTTAAGTAGTTATTACAATTTTTTTTCTTTTTTTATTACTATATTATTAATCAGCCCTGTTGGGGGCGAGGGGGTTTTGGTGAGATATCAGGGGTCTAAACAGACCCCTGATATCTCCCCTTTGAGACAGGGAAAGGGACTGAGGCTAGAGATTCCCCAGTCCCTTTCTCAGCAGACTCAGCTGCACTAAAGATGAATGGACAGAAGGCAGAGGCGCCTCTCCATTCATAAACTGAGGGACTGTAAACTAGAGTTGCCACCTCATCCCTTTAAACCCGAACACATATTAATTACACAGGTTCTGTGGCTGATTAAGGTGGTAATTAAACTCACTTGGTGCCTTATCTGCATTAAATTAGCCTCAGAACAACAACCTGTGTAATTCATATGTGTTCGGGTTTAAAGGGATGAGGTGGCAAGCCTACTGTAAACACAGTTTACGATGCTCAGTTATGAATGGACAGTTGGTGATCACTGACTCTGTCATTTACAGGCTCCTTCCTTTTCCAAATGCAGATTTACCGGCTCCTTCCTCCACTCTCCATTCTGAAAGATCTGGGCCATGGAGGAGCTGGGGAGGATACAAGGGGACACGGAGGAGGACACAGAGGGGGACATGGATCAGGGCCCAGAGGAGGACACAGGGGAAGTCGGGGTGATCGGTGTGGCCAGTTACAAGCAAAAATCTTCCTGACAGCCGTGGGAGGGAGAGAAGCAGCTGTCAGAAAAGCTATACAGGAAGATCAGTGCTTGTGACTTCCCCCACCTTTGCACTGATCATCCCTGACTGCCCAGGTATCGGGTCAAGCATCGGAGCATTTGACCAAGTACTCATGGAAATGCTCAGTATCGGTGCAACCCTAGTTATAATCATTGACAAGTTTTTTGCCATCTGTGTCCCATTGGGGAGATTTCTCTTCACTTCCTGTCCATAGCAAAAACAGGAAGTGGGGTAATTCCTGGTTGTCACCAGAATTAGTGTGCCCATTGCAAGATTTCCTTTCTATTCCTTTTCTGAAGACAACAATATTTGGGATTTTCTTTCACTTTTGCTGAGAACAGTAAACGGGATAAATAGAGGGTGAAATGTCCTAATGGATACAGAGACAATAGAAACCTGACATGTTCTAATCCCTCTCTACTCTATCCAAAACTTAAAAAAAGTGTTGCCTTCACTTATAGGTCCCCTTCACACAGGGTGTATACCCGAGGTGGGTTGTGTTTTTACCTGTACAGGGGTCCCATTCATGGCAATTGGGACACAGCGGGAGTACATACTCAAACATACCAAGGTGGACGGAGCTTCCAGCGTCAGTGCGTCACTTCCAGTCTTGTTCCGTGGAATGCATCGGCGTCCCGGACTTCTTGATTTTTAACCGCTGAACTTTTTCTGACTTAATGTAAGTGCATTACTGAATATTGCAATAAATGTTTTTTTTTTTTTTTGTGAACGTACACTATGGGGCCCGTGTGTTGTTTCTGCATGTGAGGAAACTGGAGAGACAGGAACACACTGGAGGAGCTACTGTATTTTTGGTGAGTGAGGGGGAGCACGTGTGAAAACCCACTAATACACCACGGATTTTGTGAACCCAATTACTATTGAAATATGGACTCATTTTTGTTTTTCACTACATCACTTTATTGACATTTATATTATATCATAGCATGTCACTTTTTTCACGGATGTCAATGAATTATTGCTAGCACAGTCACGTTATTGCACATTAAATGTTTTGTATATGGTGCTAGTTTAATGTTTAGAGTGTTTTTTTTTATTTATATGAAAGACCCCTTTCACACTGAGGCAGTTCTCAGGCGTTTTAGCGCTAGAAATAGCGCCTGTAAACTGCCTCCCAAGTGCTTTCACACAGGGGCGGGACATTAGGATAACTGCAAGCAGCATCTTTGGGGCGGGTTGGGATCGCTGTATACAGCTCTCCCAAAATGCCCCTGCCCATTGCAATGAATGGGCAACGCTTCCGAAGCACCTAAAAAGCGATTTGGAAGCACCGCAACATGTGAGTTTTCACTCCTTCTTTGGGGTTAAAAGCGCCCCACTAGCAGCTGAAGAGCGCTGCTAAAACGAGCGGTGCGTTACTGTGGTCGCAGCCCCAGTGTGAAAGGGGGTTTAAGGAATTATTGCCACACATTACTTTAACTTTATTTTTTTTTTTTCTCATTGCTCATAGGAACAGTATAACATTTTTTTCTCAAGCACAGCAAGTTAACGTGCATTTAAAGGGATACACACCACTATAAATAAGCAGCGCCACACCCATTTTCTTCATATTACTCATTGTGATAGCTATGCTCCCAGCATTAAGTAAACATGTATATTGAAGAGAAGTCCACGAGGTGGAATGCACCACACCGGACTTAAAGTAGATATAAAGCCTAAACATTTTTTTACACAAAAAAAGAGAGATGCCCAAGAGACTTTATGAGTCACGCATACAGTAGTTAAAAATATTCTACTTTAGTCAAACGTGAATATATTAAAAACATTGAAAGTCAGTATGCAAATTGTACTAGACAGATGTAACATGTTTGGTGTAAATAGAAATGTGACCAATAACAAATACAATCACAATGTTCAAACATTAAAATAGTCAAGATTTTTGACGAATCTCAACACGTTTTGTGAAACACAGTTCTCTACCTCAGGAGATGTAAGAACTTGTACAGTAAGTGCTGTGTAAGAACTTGTACAGTAAGTGCTGTGTAAAGTAAGTGATAAAAACAAAGATCAGGTAACCAAACAATGCTGGCCCAAATACATGGAATACGACAGGAGAGAACCACCTTGCAATGTCTGTGCAGGCTAGGAGCTGCGAGAAGGACCGGACCGCCCATGATAAAGGCACACAGCAAAACCAAGAGAGAAGGTGGCTTATCTGGCACACAAGAGTGTCAGGATCATTGCCAGATCAATAAAGCTGTCCACCAGCCAGGAGGGATGCAGCAAAACAAAAATTAAGGTAAAAAATGTTTAGGCATTAGTATCCATCCCCCCCACACCTCCACCACCTTTTAGTTTCCTGAGTCCTGATTTGATCCATAGTTATGCACAGCTGCAGATTTTGCTGAGGCAATGGGAGCCACTGGCACCTGCTGCTGTAATTTAAAGCCAGTGATGAGGGAGCAGGGCCAAGTCCTGCTGTCTGTCTCAATAGATGCAGACAGGGCGGCGCGGGAGTGAGCATGCAAGAGTGTTCCCACAGAAAGTGGCTTTCTTAGGGGGGCACTCACCAGAGAGAAGCTAGAAGCGCCAGCAGAATCCCCAGAAGAGGTTTGTGGTCACTCTGCAATAGGATTGCACAGATCAGGTAAGTATAAACCTGTTTGTTATTTTAAAAAAACAGCATTTACAACTTTATCACTTTGCGTATGGTAATCCGACACACTTTAGAAAGTGCCTGAATTCCTGGAGTTCAGCTTTAAGAAAAAATCTCCACAGCCCCCTGCACTTGCTGTGTAATGATGCAACCAACGCCATCATGTTACCAGCATTGAGGACCACCCACTGTTTGCAGAAGAGCCGAACAGGACTCATAACATCACATGACCATCCAGAAAAAATGCTGTGCATTTAGCAGAGATGTGTTAACATGCTAGTCATATAAATTGGCTGACTAACACCAAAGCCAGCACATGCATTACTTTTAATAACACATCACAACCCTTCCTACTACCAGCATTCCTCAGGTTTGTAGCAACAGCCTGATCAAACAGAAGGTGACACCTGTGCCCCCAAATGGATTTCAAGATAAAGGTTTTACCAGTAGGTACACAAATATTTTTTTTATCATCCAATAACAATTGCAACAATAACATGGGAGTGTAACAGGTCCAACACTGGAGCCAGCACCTTGGTGAACACCCAAGGTGCAGAAGGCAGACCAAAAGGAAGGGCTAAAAACTAGTAGTAGGAAGGACAGGAAACAAAACTCACATTTGTAGCCCTGAGTCACCATCTCTTGAACCCAGGCTTCAGGGATGCAAAAGATCCAGCTAACCACAAATGTCAACAGACTTCCCCAACTCTGGAAAGTGGGGATGCAGCTTCATGCAACGGGGGGCATGTCGGTGAATATGGAAGCTCTGGAATGCTAGAACTTGTGGCTGGATTGGGAGCCACTCTTGGGGGGACCGCAATGTGGAAGCTAAGGGCGAGTGGAAATGAAAGGATAGCTGCTTGGCAGGGACATATAAAGATGACTTAGAAGTCTGCTCCTAGACTTCCTCTGCCAGGGAAGAGCAAAGGAAGTCCTCTGCAGCAAAGCAACCTAGATGAGGGCATTTAGATCTGGCCCTAAAAAGACATTGACCCTCCAAGGCCAAGCAGATCAACGGCTTTTTCAAGAAAGTTCTTCAGTCCTGCACTTTAACCAAAGGGCCCTGCACATATGTACTGACAAGAGATTAATACGAGAAATAAGCCAGGAGACAAAATGTCCAGATCCCATGGGAATGGACTACTTTTGAACAAAATCGTCACAAAGTGCGTACAAAGATAAGCGTTTACAGGGAGCAAGCAACCCATCAAGGGGTTTCCAATTTTTGTACAGCAAAAACCGGAAAAGCACTTGCAAAAGGAAAGTCTTTGAAGCTATAGGAGTCATGAAAGAAAGCCAGAAGCAGCACTGGTAGAATAGACAGGCTGGTCCTCTAGCTTCAAACTGGTGCTCACCATATCTATAAGAGCCAAAACAGTCATTGCCTTAAAAATAATAGCAGTGGACTGCGGTTCCTCAAGGAAAAAGCTCAAAGACTTCAGCAACTCAGAATCAAAGTCTCAAGAGTCAATAACTTGAAAGCCAGTAAGGCCACATGCAAATATGATAAAGAATCTGCTGTAGAGGGTTGTGGCCTGTGAAATCATAAAACTGGGTAATCTTGGTCAAAATCCTGCAAGACCATAGCAAAAATCTGAGAGGGTAGAGCAGTGGTTCTCAACTCCTGTCCTCAGGACCCACCAACAGGCTAGATTTTAAGTATTACCTTGGGGAGATGCAGACTAGAATACTGCAATCACTGAGCAGCAAACGATATCACCTGTGATGTATTTCAGTTATTCTGCAAACCTGGCCTGTTAGTGGGTCCTGAGGACAGGAGTTGAGAACCACTGGGGTAGAGGACCCCAGCTACACCCAACAAAGCCAAAGAGGGCTATGATGAGAGTAACGCCTCAAGAATACAGATACTGTCACTATCAGTGGGACTGTCCCCTCCCCAGTAATACATCGAGTGCCTGCCAAACCTGACCAGCTGATTGCATGTGAAATTTTACAACCAGAGCATCAGGTGACCAAATGACTGTAGGCACTAGACAGGCAGCAGGAATGGATCAATTGCTAATGTTCCACGTGGCTCGTTGCAGTAGGTAGATGCTTCCTTAACGCTATATGGCCAAAAAGGGCGCACATGTGTGACACCCCAGCCAAGTGAATGATGTCTGTGCTCTGTCCCACAGAGTTAAAGAGCATGTAAACCCAACATTTTATATCCCTGATATGTGCCTGCTGTACACCATGTACTTGTATGAAAGTCTCCTGTTCTCTTTGAATTGCATCTTTTGTGTGAAATTCCTAGCGCTCGTCAGCCTCTGCTTTCCTATTAAAAACTGACCAGACGAGGCAGAACACACTGTGGTCAGTTCTCTGGCTATGCTACGAACTCAGCCTACTCTGCTCCAACGATTTGACTTGTCCTGACACACACACACCCTGCACAGCCTTTCACTGGGAAGCTCAGTGTGCTGCTGTTTCTCCTCCCCCAGCTCTTGTGCAGCTGAGAACAGAGGAAACAAATGGAATGTAATCACATATAAAAGGAAGAAAAAAAAAATAGGTATTTTTAAAGGTTTATTTTATATCTATACAAAGATGTTTTGCCTTTCATTTCTATTTTAACTACTTGCCGACCACCCGCTGTCGTCATACTGCAGCAAATCGGCTCTCCTGCGCAAACTGCTGTAGCTGTACAGCAGTCCATGTATGAGATATTGTGGACGCACTGCAGGGGCGTGCCCACGGGTCTGGCAGACTGTGTTCGCCAGCGACCCGCAATCACCGTGTATAGAGGCAGAACAGGGGTCTGCATATGTAAACAATGCAGATCCCTGATCTGCCAGATGACATGGCAGAGATCTTCTGTTGCCAATGATCAGGAACAGCCAGCCCATCCCCCTACAGTTAGAACGCACTTAACCCCTTGATCGCCCGCTAGTGTTAATCCCTTCCCTGCCCGTGTCATTTATACATTGATCAGTGCATTTTTATAGCACTGATCAATGTAATGTAGCGCCCCCTACGTTATGTAGGTGCTGATTTAGGATTTTTGCTAGAGTAGGTAAATTTAGGCAGGCTTGGCTACTGTCAGGCCTGTTTGTTTTTGTTCTGGGCATGGGAGTGGTCCAGGGAGTGGCTGGTGACTGTAGGTGGTGACACTTTGGTTGATCCCTCCCTGGTTTTTCAGAAAGTTCTGGAAAAGGGGAGTGGGGGCAGAAGAACTGCTGGGTGTTTGGGAAGCCCTGACCAATCCCCAAATGGCCTAGGACAGCCCAGTCTGGGAGGAGAGTTTGGGTGGAAGTTGGAGAATGGAGACGGAAGTACTAAAGGCTGTTAGGGGCCTTGAGGGAATCCCCAGTCTGGGGGGTGACCTTGTGCCCGGGTGCATCCAGGAGGAGAGAGATCCTGGCGGAGAAGCACAAGGAGAGAGCAGGAAGGACAGCGGGATTTAAGTACTTCCAAGAGTCAGTGACACAGCCCAGGGAAATGAAGATGCACTCTGTAGCAGAATGGGAGGAAGACAGTCTGGAAGAGGTGCAGGAAGAGTCAATGGGCAGTGTGCGGGCGTTTGCAGTAAAGAGGACTGTTGAGGCTTGGAGGAGGATGGGTTGGAAGCAGTAGTCCATCAGGCTAGCTAGCACTTCTACAAACTTTCTCTACAATATAGGGTCCGATTGGTCCCTGCCTGCAAAAGGCGGTTACTGAGGCCTGGACAAAGCCAGAGTAGCCCTCATCATGTGCTTGCTAGACCGGAAACAGGAGAGAGGAACTAGGAGACATTTGAAAAGCAAGAGCTGTGCTGGAGGAAGACGGAGAAGTGCATATACTGAGTGATGTATAATGGTCCCTAGTAAAGCACTGTTGATCTATGGGTACCCCATAATCATCCCTCACCCCATCCAAGTTTAACCCAATAATAAAGAGAAAATAAAAAAAACAGAACGAGCCTGTTTTCTGACTCCGGATGCAAGCAAGGCGTGTGATTGAGGGCAGTGTGAGCAGGTGAACCACTACTTCCAGCAACCCCCAAGGGGACATCAGCTACAGTAATGTTACTGATCTTCAAAAAGTGTAATTTGGGGTCAAACTTGTCCGCCACAATGTCGCAGTCCTGCTAAAAATCGCAGATAGCCACCATTACCAGTAAAAACAATAAAAAAATATATACACACAAGTCCCTAAATCTATCCCATAGTTTGTAAACGCGACAACTTTGGCCTAAACTGATGAATAAATGTTTTGTTTTTTTTTTGTTTTTTTTACATTTCTTTGGATATGTATTATAGCAGAAAGTAAAAAAAAAAAATCTAAAAATTAGAACCATTTTGTTTATAGCACAAGAAATAAAAACCACAGAGGTGATCAAATACCACCAAAAGAAAGCTCAATTTGTGGTGAAAAAAAAAAAAAAAACACGTCAATTTTGTTGCTGGGTACAGCAACGCACCACCACACAACTGTCAGTTAAAGCGACACAGTGCCGTATCACAAAAAAAAAAATGGGCCTGCTTAGGAAGTGGCTAAATCCTTCCAGGGCTGAAGTGGTTAAACTGAATGGGTTGTTTTACAAGGTGATCGTTTACAATCACTTTAGCCTCTTCCAGAGCAAAACCTACAAATAATGGCACCCAGCAATCAGCATTAAAATAAAAAATAAGGAAGCTCCCGATAGCTGGCCTAAACGGTCTACTCAAACTGAAGTCTTCAGTATCGGGGCAAGCACAAAAGCAATGCCAGTCCGGACCTGGAAAAACAATCCAAAGCTAGGTTAACCAGAACTAGTCCAGAAAGCACCCAGTGCCTGAGGGTCACTTAAAGGTTCATCGGTGTTAAAATATGAGAGCCTTCCACAAATCCAGCATTTTTTAGCACCGGGGACTATAATAGCATATTGGGCTCATGCACATGGGCTTTTGTTACCACTTGAATTGATTTACAACCCCATACAAGCCAGCATTTTTCTAGCAACAAATTTTATGCAACCCTGTTGCTATCTGTAAAGACAGACCTTGGGAATACTTTTCCTGCAGCCTGTGACTGACAGACTGCACTAGTATTTAACACGTTTGCCAGAGGTCTGGTTCCCAAGCTGCATGCTAAGGTTCTCCTTTCAACCCCTATGGCACAGCAGGATACACTAGTAACATTTAAACAAGCATGTTCTACTTACCTGCTCTGCAAAATGGTTTTGCACAGCAGCCCAGATCCTCCTCCTCCTCCTCCTCTCGGGTACATTTTGGTGCTCCAGGCCACTCCCTCCTGTCGAGTGACCCCACAGCAAGCAGCTTGCTATGGGGCAGTGGTTCTCAACTCCAGTCCTCGGGCCCCCCCAACATGCCAGGTTTGCAGGATAACTGAAATACACAGGTAATAGAGTTTTACTGCTCAGTGATTGCAGTATTCTAGTCTGCATCTCCCCAAGGTAATACTTAAAATCTGGCCTGTTGGGGGGGCCCCGAGGACCGGAGTTGAGAACAACTGCTATGGGGGCACCCGAGCCGAGTCGCAGCTCTGTATCCATTCAGACACGGAGCTCTGGTTCAGCCCAGTCCCTCTCTCCTAATTGGTTGGCTGAAAGCAGTAGGCGCCAATGGAACCACTGCTGTGTCTCAGCCAATCAGGAGGAAGATTTCCGGGTGGCAAAGGCATCGCTGGATAAAGATGGGGCTGCTGCACGCAGGTTTAGCTTAATGCATAGAATGCATTAAGATTAAAAGAAAACCTTTTGCCTTTACATTCACTGAGCTTTCAGTGGATTTGCTTTGAGTTTACTACCACTTTAAAAAGATACTACGTACAGGTTTGAGAGCGAATATGGCACCTTTTCCACTTCAGTAGTCAGTTTATGTTGTAATGTACACGGATGGGAATTCAATAAAGCGGCTACACAACTTTTCTGGCATTAATCCCTCGTATAAGTATTGTGCCACATTCATGAAGCATTTGTGACACTTGGTTCTGACAAACTAGCGCACCAAATTCAGGTAGTTCTAAAAATAAACCACTTTTACATTATTTTGCATTGAATGCACCAACTGTAAAAGTGGAACTAATACAAACTCTTTTGGCATAGAGAAAAACTGGCTGATTCCGCAAGTGTCCCTCGCACATTCTAAAAGTGGTACACAAGTCAAATTCAAGTGCAAGATCTATATGAATTTGGCACATTCTTCACCACTTTTAGAATGCATGAGACTCGCAAAATCTGCCTGTACCTGTCTACGAATTCCAGAGACCAAGTGCACACTGAACATCTGATTTATGTACTCCACTGAGGGCACAGGAATTCAGATACAGTTTTGTTATATAGTACAGCGCTCAACAGAGGTGTCCTGATTGCCTTGTGCTGCTGGTATTCCCATAAAATCTGAATCCACTTGTACAGGTGCTCAGCCTGGGTGTCCTCGCCACCGCATCCAAAATAGATATGAAAGCAAAAAGCGGCACTCCGAACTACTGCAGTTAATTTATTGGTGGTTGCAATGCAAAGGTATAAAAGCAGACGCGTTTCAGCGGGCACAGCTGCCTTGGTCACAGCTTAAAAACAGAACCAAAAGTACAAATTTATATAGAAGGAAGATAGCACCAAAATGAAACGCCCCTCCGCCCGATTAGGTCCAATCCAAAACACTTCTGTGTGATGGGCCATTGACAGGACATTAGAAGTTACATCAATTGTGCCATACGTTATGTGGTATATTTGGTGGCATGCACTCATAATATACAGTATGTGGGTTGCACTACTCAGCCACTACGAGTACGCATTCGTGAACATTACCATGGAGCAGGGTACTCACATGATAAAGGGCTCTCCAACGTTTCCAAACATGTCCATCAAGGCAATACAGCTGGTTTCAGGTTTTGTGGGTTGGAAAGAGTTACCATGGCACCCAGGGGAGGAGATACCCATCAGAGACTTTTGAAAAGGGAAGTCTGGTGGATATATCATCTACAGACGAGGTCTCCGATTGGTATGAATAGTAGATATGATTTGGACCTTTTTCTCAAATTAACATGGGTTTATTTTGGTGCTCTGAAAAGAGATCCAGGTGTGGAATCGCTCTTCAGAGGGCATCTTTGTTTTTTGCCTGTCATTTAGTCCATTATAGCAGTGTTTCCCAACCCAGTCCTCAAGGCACACCAACAGGTCATGTGTTCAGGATTTCCCTCAGATGAAACGGCTGTGGTAATTACTAAGGCAGTGAAACTGATCAAATCACCTGTGCAAAAATAATGGAAATCCTGAAGACATGACCTGTTGGTGTGCCTTGAGGACTGGGTTGGGAAACACTGCATTATAATAGTATGTACGTTAGGAGGGCAGCTTGCGAATTGAATAAGATGTATACTTCCTCTAGATTTTACATATGATCATGTTGGGACTCAATGAACCCTAACACGTAAAGATTATGGAGTTATTAAAGACAGTTACAGATGGAAATGTTTGGTTAATATGCATGTTCTATTATATGCTTCTTTCACAGATGCCCCATTTGGATTTTTGTATACGTGCAATTGGACTTTGATGCGTCCTAAATTTTTAGGTTTTGGTTCATGGTTATGTAATATGCAGTCTTGTATGTTGTCACATATTTTCATCTGCCCGGGTGATATTTTTCCCCTTATCAAAAAGGGATTTATAAATCCTCCAATGTCTTGTCATTGGTCCATCACACAGATGTGTTGAATGAATTTGGACCTAATGATTCAGGCGTTTCATTTTGGTGCCATCTTCCTTTTATATAATCTTGTACTTTTGATTATGTTTTTAAGCTGTTACCAAGGCAGCTGTGCCCGCCGAAACGAGTCCGCTTTTATACCTTTGCATTGCAAACACCAATAAATTAACTGCAGTAGTTCGGAGTGCCGCCTTTTGCTTTCACAACAGTTTTGTTATACTGCTGCCTACAAGATTGATCACCATCAAAAAAACAAATTGTAGGCTATCCCCAGTATAAACCCATCTATACTCAGCATGCCTTTTTAGCAAGAGCGGGTGGGACTCGTGTCTCTCAACATATACCCGGAAACCAGTATAAATTATACAATCAGGGCCAGTTCACACCACATGCAGTCCAGTGGTTTTTTTTTCTGCATTAAAAACACATGGAAAGTAGGTTACATGGTTTCCAATGGCATAGTTCACACCAGTGCAATCAGTTCCAGGGCATTCCAGTTAAAAAAACCCACATGCTGCAATTTTCCTGCACTGGACTCTAAAGTCAGAAACACACCAGAGCCCAGTACATTGAAACAAAAAACAGGAAAAAAGAAAATGCATCTTGAGTGGATTTTTGAGGTGTGAACCAGCCCCCTCAGGATGTCCAAAAGCAGTCCAATTGAGAGGTGGGTAACCCAATAATGTCAGATTACTAGAACAGCAGCTGCATCTGATTGGATACAGCCAACAATTTTCCACCCTGCTCCGTAACAGTCAGGTAAGAGGGTGGCGCCAGGACTGCCCATTAAAGGTGTAGTAAAACGGCATGTGGTTTAAAAAAAACCCTGCAAGGCAATGTCATAATGTGCTAGTATCGCATACTAGCACATTGACACTTGCCTTAGAATGAAGCCCTGCAACTCCGCAATGTCACTGCTGAGGGCTGATATCTTCTTTCTGGGTTTGTGGCCTCAGGCTACGAGTACCCAGGGGCATGACAACATCACTCCCACGCATCCGTTTACAGCACAAGCTCTGAAGGCCCGCATTGTAAACCAGACCTTCAGAGCGCATGTGACTGATGTAATTGGCTGCATGCACTCCAAATCTCTCCTGAACTGTGCAAGTTTAGGAGATATTCACAGTACCTACAGGTAAGCCTTAATATAGGCTTACAGGTAAGTATTATAGGCTTATAGTACAAGTGGTGTAACAGTTTACTATAAGTAACTTTCGTTTGGTTCATGAGGAAACAGCCAAAATTCAGTGCATGACCAGCGCTAGAATATCTGCAGTCAGTATTCACAAGAAATTGCCCACAAAATCCTGAGCTGCAGTTGAGATCCTGATGACCCCTGGAGGAGACCCCCATGATGTAGAGGCTATAACCACAGGGCCACTGAATTCCAGATTGCTGGTGTCCATTTCTTCAGATATCCACAGTAGATCGCCCCCCCCCCCCAAAAAACACCCATGTGCAGGCTGATGTCACTCATAGCAGTTGTTCCTTCTGTCTATATGCAGATATGTTAAAAGTGCATTGTGCTGATGCTACTAGACCCAGAGTGAGAGGCAAGGCGTATCATGTACTCACTAAACAAGGCACCTGGGTGCTGCAGTTCAGGCCGCATTAGGAACATATTCAAGGATTGGGAAATAAAGGCTGAATCGTGTGAAGGATTGCTACTTTGCTCAATACAGTGTACAGGAAAATGAAATGTTCCCAATAGGTTTTATACACTAAAGAAATCCCATATTTTCTTGAGTGCATGAAACAGAAAAACTGCATTTAGGGCCAAATCACACTAAGTGCAGTGACATGTTTTACCAGGCAGTCAGCACGGGAACACAGGAAAATGGTTTCCTATGTGTCCCATTCACCTTGCAGCACAACCTAGCGCTGTGGCATGCAGCAATAAAATGCAGACATGCTGCTTTGTGTGCAATGTCAGGTAGTATATTGCGCCACACATTGCAGTAATTTTGAACACTTCAAATAAAGCTGGTACACAACAAAAAAAGGGACAGTGCAGTGCTCTGAATCATGCACCACACTGCCCCCTAGCCAGCCAGGAATGGAGTGCTGAAGTCGCTCTGGCTGCTCTGCAATTTAACGGACGTTGCAGTGTGAATTGACCCTAAATAAATATGACAAGAATGGCATTTTAGCTGTGAAACAACCCCCCACCCAACTTCAGACTGTGTAAAGAAACACTGTGCATTCCAGGATCCTTGATGCTGGGAGAAGTATAAAGCTACATGTATATAGACAGCCAGACACTTGATTCCACTTAACTGTTACAGCTGAATACTTGGGCACTTTGATCTAGATATATTCTATAGAAAGCTTTCAGGACCTTCATTTTAACTAAATCACGCAGCAAGTTTTTTTCAAAATAGTAATTTATTAACACATCCAGTAGGAACATGTTGCTTAGCGTTTTCCTCCAACACGGGGAGCCTGCATTTTTACTGGCTTGGCAATCTTCTGCTTAGGTGCAGCCTTTGTTGGTGCCTAAAGATAATGAAATTAGAGTGAATGTTTCATGCAATTACAATAGTGTGAACAGCAGCAAATGTTCCATATAAACAGTATGAAGTCAAAAAACTGTAGCCCAACAACAAACCCCCCCCCAAATGATATCCATTTCATGAATTAAACTGCTGCAGCCTTAATTTACCTTCTAAAGTGAGCCTCTAAAAGCTTTAGGGCAGACATGAGCTCTACCATAGAGGCATAGAGTTCCCAGAGTGTACTGGATATAATGAAAGTCCTATACGTGGTTGTTTCCGACGTGGATTCGTCTTCTAACGGTTCGGTCATTTTTACGTCCGAGGGGCACAACCTCCTTTTGCGATTCGT
>BLSH010224154.1:1007831-1020790 GCA_018402905.1 Glandirana rugosa | reverse complement strand
ACGCTAATACAATTCTCCTGTCTTTCCTAAATTTACACCCAATTTTTTTTTTTTTTTTTTTTTTTTACTAGGACAATTAGGGGCTCTTCTGGAATTACACTGGAAACTAACATTACTACAAACGCATAAAAAATAAACGCCCGATTTTTGCCACAAAACCCAGTGAAAAATCAAAAAACCTGGCTGAAAAACAACCCCTTATCTATTGCAAAGCACATTAAAATTTCTAACAAATGAAAAATGTTCCCTATTTAAATACTCATTGCCTTGGAAATATAACCACCCCCAGCCTGCTATCAAAACTTTAGCCACATAATACAGGCATTAATTGGAATATTCCTTACCTTAGCAGGAACAGCCTTTTTGGTGGCCTGTTTAGCCTTTTTTGCCTCTTTTGCAGCCCTTTAAAATTGGGGAAAAAAAAAAAAAAAAAAAAGAAACACTTAAAAAGGCCGTTTGAAACCATTAAGTACGCCAAATAGTTTGAACTTTTAGCTCTTTAAGCTGAAGTATATTAGTGCTTTTATTCAAACACATACTGTATAACATCTAAAGAACAGGATTTATAAATCTGATTACTTAAAGTGAGTAAACTCCTATGGACAATTCTTACCTATAGGTACAGTAAATATCTCCTAAACGTACACTGCCGGTGACGTCATCAGCACATGCGCTCTAATGGAACGGCATACCTTCAGAGTCCTGTGCCGTGAACAGCAGCTCTCATGTAGAGCTCATCCAATCAAAGGCCCGAAGCCCGTCAACCCGGAAGGAAGACCGGGTGAAGATGGAAGCCCCGTCAGCGGTGACACCATGCGGCTGGGGGGCTTCGGTTTAGGGAAGTTTCACATAATGTGGTAGTATGCGATGTATACTAGCACATTAGAACTTTGCCTCGCAGGTTTAAAAAAACAGGAGGGTTTATTACCACTTTAGGAATTTGATTCAGTCTATTATAACTGGCTTATTGATGAAAAAATATCTGTCCCATTATTTTGCTTTACTTTTCAAAGCTCGACTCTTCAGACTGGTGTATAGGATTGCTTTAATTCTACGTTGCTACCATGTCAAATACCAGGATTCTGTCCCCTATTTTTTACATTCCATTTACAAGATTCTGATTGACAACATTATGCACACCTAGTAGTCTATAAAACTGTTGGGTTAGTATCTTTTGAACTATCCGCTCATGCTATTAAATCAGATGACCTCTGACTCAAGGAAAGCTAAACTGGGTGACAAAAGTCAGACTATTTCAGAGGTCTGAACAATCTGATAACTTGTGTGAATCTTGCATTACTCGTCTCTGTAAAAGTAAAGTTTTAGTTACAGATTGAGCTTTGTGGGCCAAGTAAACTCATAGTGCTCTATGAGTGGATACTCCAACTACAATATTGCTCAGTCACACATCCCAACTCTGTTTCTATGCATATTGGAATTTTGGATATCTCTGACCACATTTGCATGCCAGCATCTCTAGGTACATTCTCCATAACAATCAGCTATGCAAATGTTGATGTCAAGCCAAAAACATGCTAGTTCTGGATTGAATGAGGTAGGGTTAGGACTCAGGGTTTTACTCCCAGGATTACACTAACAACTGTTTCACCAGATGGGAAGGGAAAACATGTAAGATGTGTAACATACCCATATGGAACTGCTGTTTGCATAAAGGTAACAATAAAACTTCTGGAAGCAGGGTTGGAACGACCACCACACATGGCTTATTTTGCCATTCTGCTTTGTGTGGAGATCAGCCTACTCATTGGGGGCGTCAACCCTAACAAGCTCCCTGGATTGGACCTGTATATACAGATTTGTTTGTCTCAGGCCCCTTTCACACTGCCGTGACTTGAGTCACGCAATTTTTGCCACGATTTTAGGGAATGCCTGTGTAAACTTGGTCTATGGATCTCAACTCACATCAAAGTCAGACCAAAGTAGTGCAGGGACTACTCTGAAGTTGGTGCGACTTGAAGTTGCAGATATGAATGGTACTCATTGAAAATCATGGGGTGGGACATGTCATGCGACTTTGCAGTCCCAAGTCGCACAAGTGATAGGGGCCTTACTCTGAACTATGTTTTAAATGTAATCTAACTGAATTTGTCACTAGACAAACTTACTATATAGAAAATGGTTATTGGCTGTTTAATATGATTTACCTGAGCTTCTCATGTGACCAGCAGCGTGCTGTGTATACTGCATTTACTCTATTAAAAATTGTTCAATACAATTTACTAAAAATTTCTTGACGCATGACAGCTTTTCAAAATTTTTAAAAGCATGCTGTAAACATTTTATTCACATACTGAAGCCCATATGTACAAAGCCATGAAGGCATACATGTGGGTTTTCTGGCTAATAAGGTAAAACAAGAATCCTAAATGCCTGCATTCAGACATTTAGAAGATAAAAAGGTTTGACTGGCTAATTTTAAGTTAGATCTAAAATTAGAGTGATACACCACAAAGTCCAAACAGATGAGAGATATATATATATATATATATATATATATATATATATATTTTTTTTTTAATTCAACATGTTTTGAAGGCCAAACTATGCCTCCTTCATGGGGGCTTGAAGAAGCAAAGACGTTTTGCAGACTGAAATAGAATGACACTATTGTGTCTGAATGGATAAGCACAGCAACACACCAAATTCACATCCTTTGAATCTGCACACCCTACTTCTTTGAGCTCTGATGAAGTGTGTAGAGTTTAGACCACAAAACGCATGGGCTTTTATATACGACTTGTAAATGAGATGAACCTTTTTGGTCTCAAATATGATGTGGCACTTCACGCTTAAGTATCTTAAAATGTTAATTAGAAGAAATCTTAAGGTGTGCAGAAGCTGCCAGCCCCATGTCCAAAAACTTTCTGAAATCACATGACATTCAACCCAACTTTAATGTTACACACACACACACACACACACACACACTAAACATTAAGATGTGACAGATTACCTATAATAGAAACTACAATAAAAATGTTATAAATGAAAATGAAGCTGGCCTTACCTAATAGCTTGTTCCCTCTGAGCCTTTCGCACTTCAGGCTTCTGGTTTCTCTTGGCCATAATTTCAGCCAGAGAAGCACCAGTAATAGCCCTCTGGAACTTCACTGCACGGCGAGAACGCTTTTTCTGGATTTCTTCCTGAAAAGATTAAACACTTAAATGAACCACACTTTTTAAATGTTGGCAATGGTATCACTACATTGTAAGAACACTGCATTTCCACAGCTGAAAACCCTCAGTGCCAGTTCACACCAGAATCGCACAGAACGCAATGTTCATTTGCATGGGCTGAAATCACACCAGATCGCACAAAAGTAGTGCATGTACTATGGTACCATGCGATCTAGAGCCCGCAAACTGCCTTTGCAATCTGCATTTGGAGTGCCAGTAATTTATAGGCACCTGCAGCAGATTGCAAAGGAAACGAGTTTTGAACATTGTACAGAAAACAGACGTGCGAACTGGCCCTCAGTTGAGTCATAAGATGTCTAACTATAGTAATGGTTTACAAAACAATCATTTTAAAAACTTTAGAATCTCCAGGCCTGTTTAACAGGTTATGATTTAGAGGGTAATATTCATACCAAATTGATGTGCTCATAACCACATTTAGGGTCCTTTCACACAGCATTCCGTATGTCCGTTGCTCCTCCAACCGTTGGCAGATGAAAAATGGACACACATGTATGTCTATGGGCTAGCGGACATTAGCGGATGATCATCCGCCTCCGTTAAGTTCCGTTTTTTGAGACGGGGTGAAAAAGACCCATTTTCTTCCTTTTAAAAAACGGAACAGACGAAAAACTGACGTTAGCGGATGACACCCGCTTACATCCGATACGCTGACATGTTTTTCGCCTAAAAACAAGGGTGTTCGGTTTTTTAGTAAAAAAACTGATTTCAGCGGACATGAAAAAAGATGTAAAAATTGACATCCATATCAGTTTTTAAAAAGTGACTGAACGCCCCTGTGAAAGGACCCTTAGCCATTTCATTCACTAAAATAGTTCTTGTAGTAAACACCACTCAGTAGCTCAGAATATGCAGCACATCAAACTTATGAAGACCCAAATGACGTTCATGTCACAAGCACCTCCCATGAAATACAAACTGGATTAAAATTTTTAAGGTGGGTTTGATGAAGATTGGTGCCCGAGAGGCAATTCCAGTTCTTAGCATCAATACATAAGACCAAAAGTGTTGAATGGAACTAGTAAACATCGAAAAAATATTTATGAATTTTCTGCAAAACAGCATTGCCTAAAATGTAGTATATATCCCACATACCCATGTCAGATGCTTTTCTCTTGTGATCCAATAAGAGCATAAAGTGGCGATTTTTTTTTTTTTTTTTTTTTTTTAGGTACAGATAAGCCTATAACAAAGGCTTACCTGTAGGTAAAATGATTATCTCCTAAACCTACACGGGAGATATTCACCCTGCATGCAGCCGCTAACGTCAGCGGCGCATGCGATCTGAAGGTCCGATGGATCGTGCCGGAAAATCAGAGCTCCTTGCCGGAAAGGACGACTCCTGCGCACATGCGCGGGAGTGACGTCATCGCAGCTCCGGGCACTTCTGACGCTAGAGCGCACAAACCCGGAAGAAACACCAGGACATGTCAGTTCCCTCAGCGGTGTGTGGGGAAAGGGGCCTCGATCTAAGGTATTTCATAATGTGCTAGTATGAGATGCATACTAGCACATTATGCCTTTGTCTTGCAGGGGTTTTTTGTTTTTCAGAGGTTTACTACCGCTTTAAAAAGGGGACAGACCCTGACACAGAAAGGTAAAGGAAACCACAAGATACCGCAAATCAGCTAAGGGGTCAAAAAACGATACCATGTGCCTATCAAGACCGTGTCACTTTCTTACTGGGTCCTGACTTCAAGGCTAACCCTCAATTGCCATCTGTCAAATAGGCTTTACTAGCCAATAAGGTCAACTCCTCAGACATGGCACAAAAGCAGTAGGAGGGGGATTTAGCTTGAGCAAGAATTCTGAAATTTCATGAGGATTACCTAACAAAAGGGGATTCTATTCATTGTGACGAAGAATGGCTAAATCTAGCAGGCCTAACCCTTGTTGTATCAAAAAGGAAAACTTTTGCCTTCAGTTACTCTTATGTCCTGGACATCGAAAGATGGCCATTACCTTTTTTTGTCTTGGTAAAATGCTAGTCACTAAGGCTACATTTACACGGGACGCTTTTTCAACCTCCCCTGAACGATTTTCTGACAGCTAGAAACCGGCACTTAAAACGTCCGTTTAGCCGTGTTCGCGTCTAGAAGCGTTTTTTTTTTTTTACATGACAAACACCTCTAAATGAAACGCTGCTAAATGAGAGTTAGATGTTTAGGCGCGTTTACATGCTGTTACAGGCATTTTGTGTTTCAAATGCATCTGAACACATTTTCTTGCTTTCCAAAAAGAGCCTCTAAACTCAACTGCCTGGAAACAACCTTAAACAACCCTGTGCATATGTACTGATAAACAGAGGAGTTCAGGGACAGCTGGAAAAAACACCCAAATGCCTCTAAGGCCTCATACACACGGGCGTTTTATAATAAATAAGCAAAACGCCAGGTCCGACGGTTTTTAAAAAAATCGGCGTTTTTTTCGGCGTTTTGCATCGGCGTTAGCGAGCGTTAGTGAGCATCGGCGTCAATAGGCGTTTTTTTTAAAGAAAATCAGTCCTCTGCCATTTTTCAACCTAAAAACGCCGGCGTCAAAAAACGCTTGTTAACGCCGGTACGGCGTTAGCAAGCGTTTTGCCGATTGGCGTCAAAAAACGCCAAAACGCTACAGCTACAGAACGCGATGGTCCCGCGTTCTAAAAACAGCTCACTAACGCCGACGCCCTCTACTGCTCACTAACGCCGGCATTTTTAGAAGCCCATTGAATAACATGGAGAGCTGCAAAAAACGCCTACAAACGCCGGCGTGCAAAACGCCCGTGTGTATGAGGCCTAAACGTTCGTTAGAGGCAGCAGTGAAATGAGGCCTAAGACAGCAATGAGTGGAAATCTCAATGCAGAAGCTTTTTGTACAGTTTTAAGGTCCATGACCCCATCAGACATTCTTCCTTCCTGTCCCGGTGACAAAATTGTTGGATAAAGCCTCCCAAATAGTACTACAAATGGCAAATATCTGAGTTTCCAAAATATACCACTAAAAAAAAAAAAAAAAAAAGTCTTCTCTGTATGCAGGTTGGAAATTTCCTCACTGCCTGTTCTGGTCGCAACTCAGTGGGACAAGTAGTGAGTGGACCCTCTAATATGGAGCCAAGACAGCAATAAAACATTTGTTTACATTATACAGGGCTGGTATCTCTTCATATAAGCATCAAGCTTTCCAGCTCTTTAAAGTCGAGACACAAAAATCATGTCAGTCAAGTATGAAGATACACCAACAGTGCAACTAGAAACAACCTCCCATAACCTCTGCACGTCCATTGGTTTCTTATCCAACTAAGGTCATGTACCGCATCAATTGGCTAGTAGGCTGTGACACTAGAACACCGGAGAGAAACTTTTCTAAAGCAGAGTGTTGGGCTACTGTGCAGGCAGTGGTCCATAGCACTGCTTTGCTGCAAGAGTATGCACAATAAGAGTTGATATTGCCCTTATACAATGCATTGCCGAAAGCTATTCATACAAAACAAAGCACAGATCCTCCATAGTTAGCATACCTGCTTATGGTATCCTCGGCTCCTTAGAGACCACTTAAAAGCTAGGTGGAATACTAGCTAAAGACATCAAGGAGCTTGATATGCTTCCCCACACTAATCCTGCCTAAACAATCCTTCATCGCAGCTACAATTTAATTTCACCAACTGCACAAGGAAAGGGACAATCTGAGTGCTATAATAAAATATATTCACATGACGACCGACTGCTACAAAAATATATTCACATGATACCAAATTCTAAAATGCATACAACAAACCGCTTGTTTAGAATTACGACTGAAAGGAACAGTTTGGAAATGGCCAATGCTGGCTGTTATAAATCATGTACATGTAACATGCGAATGAGCATTTTTTTATGTCTCAAACATGCTGTGCTGCATCATATAAAAGCCAGGGAACAAACATTAAACCAGCAGCAACATATTAATTTACAATGGATATGCATCATAGCCATCAATAGTAAAGTCTGCACTGCAAAAATACATACTGACTGCCCTTTCTTGTGTTTTCGTCTATACAGAACAGTCCAGTTGATTTGTCGAGGGTTCCTCTTGGAAAGGAAGGCAGATTCACATTTTGCATTCAGGAACTGGAAAACCTAAAGCATAAAACCAAGTCGAATCAGATCATATAGTAGCTTTTAAAAGTTAATGTACAAGATAACTATTTGAAATACAGGATGTTCAGTTCAAATTCTATCAATGTGATCTTATGTCAATCCTTGTTTCTATGTACAGTGTATTATGAGCTAGCTATATCTGCTGCTTATATATTGTTTCTTGCATTAAAGTGCTACACAGAGGTTGCACTTTACAATTCCCCATTATAAAATCTAAGTCAGCTAATCTATAACCATACACTCCATTCTGTGACCAATTGGTTTTGTTAATGTGCTAGCTAATCTACAAAAAAAAATTATAAAACAAGGAGCAAGTCGTAAAATAAATATGACTAACACCAAAAAACAAGACAAAACAAAGTTAACACTGCAAACATAATTGAAAACATACTTCGTGTTCCTTAATCCCTTTATGACTAGCCAAAAGGGTGGGCTTTAATGCTCACATGCCACACCATTACTGGGCATCTGAGAGGGCAAGTTCAGCACAATTAAGTATGGACTCTACAGTGGTCACATGATCACCAATCCTTCCTGCCCCCTAGGCATTCAGAACTGTGTAAACTGTAAAGCAGGGATATGCAATTAGCGGACCTCCAGCTGTTGCAGAACTACAAGTCCCATGAGCCATAGCAAGACTGACAGCCACAAGCATGACAGGCAGAGGTATGATGGGACTTGTAGTTTTGCAGCAGCTGGAGGTCTGCTAATTGCATATCCCTGCTGTAAAGGGACAACAGGGAAGGCAGAAGGGGTTAAACGGTAAATGCACCTTATATATGTAAACAAGGAAAGCGAACACCATATAAAAAGTATAGTTAGCCAAAAATGTTTTTCTTAGCTTAGGATGGAGTCTCAGTTTTCACTTTGAAATAGTGCGACTTCACTTGAAATTGCACGATTTCAAAGCCGCATGTCAGTGACGTCAGGTGCAACTTCATGCACATATCTATGCAAGTTGCACCTGGAATCTCCAAAAGTAGCACAGGGACTTTTTTCAAATCAGTGCAGCACCCCAAAGTCAGCGTTGCACCGATTTGAACAGTTCCATTGCCAATAGGGTGCGGATTATGATGGTATTTCACCTGTCAAATCGCACAGGTAGTAATAGGGGCAGAGTGAGGAAAGAGTGAAGATTAGAACTGTTTGGTTTTTACTACCACGCAAGACTCCGAGAGATCTACCTTCACTTCCTGTCCTCTTGACCTTTTACTATTCAGGGGGTGAAGGTAACTGACAGCAATGCAGACCAAAAAATGTTTTTCTTCAGTAAAGAAAAAGGGCATCTAGGTCACAGATTTTAGATCTGCCTGTACCCCTATTCTTCAGTTGCATTCTGGTGAAATAGTTGTCAGAAAGTGAGGATAAACCTCTCCCCTCAGTCCTAACCTTACCAACTATCCAAATTAGAAACTTTTTTGGCTTTAAGCACTTGTATGGGTCTAGGGGACAGTATGCAAGGTCTTGAGTGAACTGCCAGGCTTTAGGTGGCCTATGTCCCCCATGTGTCATGGAGACCAGGACTTGGCCACCAGTAGCGAACTGCTTCTATACGGATTATGCTTCGTATAAGACCATATATTTTTAATTTGTTAGATACAGTTTGCTTATCTACAGATACTCGTTTACACAGTACTCCTTTCAATCCATTAAAGCCCTTGGAACTACACGGTTTGTGTGTATGGGAACACATGTGGCTGTATCCCCTTTCTTCCAGGATGCCATGCTCAGGCCTAAGTGTCCATTCAAACTACATGCATTAATTAGGCTGCATTGAGCCAAGTCACTCAATGTAAGCCCAACACAATGACAAGCTTAAAAAAAAGAGCTCCAGTCTCCCAAAAAATGTTTTTTAAAAAGTCAGCTAAACTTAAAAACACATCAAGGGTCCTAGGAGACAGAGCAGCAGAGGCTTAGGTTCCTACTGCTATCAAACTCCTGAGGAGGGTTTGGGGGTGTGGCTTACCAGCACTGTCTCTATGGATGCGCACAGCCTGGCTTGGGAGGGTGTGCAAAGCTGGGTGCTATGGAGGCACCTGGAGAAAGGCGACGAAACACTAGGTTTTATTTTATCTTAAAGCGAAGTTCCACCCAAAAGTGGAACTTCCACTCTTTGGATTTCTCCCCCCTCAGGTGTCACATTTTGCACCTCTCGGGGGGAGGGAATACCCGTCTTTGACAGGTGCCCTTTTCCCCACACCCGGGAGCTTGGGCCACAGCTGCGGACATCAGTAGCCCAGCTCTCTCCTACTCCGTGCCAGTGAGAAAGCACAGAGGCCACTGCCAGGCTCCCTTACCAGCGGTGGCAGCGCCGACATCGCTGGACGCCAGGACAGGCAAGTGTCCTAAAGTTAAAAGTCACAATATGTGTAGCTGCTGACTTAATTTTAAAGGGGCGGCAGACCTTCACTTTAATGTATCCTATGCATTATATTTAGTGAAAAGTGCCCAAAGCTACTATTATGAAGATATTGGGTACCTTCACCACAAAGCATGGCGAGAGAGGGATATTGTTGGGGAGGCTGAGACAGACTTTACCAGTATCATTAAAGTCCATCTCAGCCTCCCCAACAAAACCCTCTTTCGTATTCTATACATTAACCACTTCAGCTCCGGAAGGATTTACCCCCTTAGTGACCAGGCCATTTTTTGCGATACGGCACTGCGTCGCTTAGACAATTGCGCGGCCGTGTGACGTTGTACGCAAACAAAATTTGTCTTTACCACAGATTTCTTTCAGTGGCATTTGTGCACCTCTGCGTTTTTTATTTTTTGTTAAAAAAAAAAAAAAACGTATTAAGTGCATACTCATTGGTTTGCGCAAAAGTTAAGAGGTTGAATGTGTTCCCTGTTTGTGTTTTCTAACTGTATGGGGCAGTGCGTGACTGGGGAAACACACAGATCCATCTTGCATAGAAGAAAGAGGATCTGTGTCATCTCCCGTCAGAACAGGGATCTGCTTTGTTTACACAGGCAGATCACCGGTCTGTCACTGTAGAGAACGATTGCAGGTGGCCGGCGGACATCGAGTCCCACCCGCTGATTGGCTCCCCCGCTGGCTAATAGGAGTGCAACACAAGCTAGTTCGCAAACCGACATATCACAACAGCGATTTGCAGGATCGAGCCAACCTGCTGCAGTATAATGACGGCGGCTGGTCGGCAAGCTGTCAAGATAAAAAGCCTGTGTGCAGCAGCCTCCCCTAATACTTGCCTGAGGTCCATCTAGATCTAGCAATGTTGCACCAGACTCAGCTGTCCAGAACTCCCCTCATTGGTTGGGGCAACAGCAAAGCGCCACCGGCTCCCGCTGCGGTCGAAGTCAGTGAGCCAATGAGGAGAGAAAGGGGGTGGAATGGACGCAGGGAGCCCTGACTCGGGTGCCCCCTTACTAAACTGCTTGCTGTGGGGGCACTTAAAAGGAGGGAGGGACAGGAGCACCAAAGAGGGACCCGAGAAGAGGAGGATTTGTGCAAATCCAGAGCACGTATGTTGTGTTTGTTAATAGAAAAAAAAAAAACACACACAAGACTTTAGTATCAATTTAAGGCACATAGCCTAAATCAAGCATAAGCAGCCAATCGCCAGGCCTGAACAAAGGGAGGGGATTAGAGATTTAACTCTAACCAGCACAATGCAGAAGGGGGGGGGTGTGATGGAAGGAAGAGATCCTGTCACTGAGTAATGCCTACATAGTTAATAAGGGAATGTAACACCTGTCTGGTGAGATGGGCATACGTTCCCTTGGTAGCTATGTACTTGTGTGGTGGGGAGATGGGAGGGATGTGTAGCCTGGACAGTGAAAAGGGGAGAGACCCTGTCACTGAGTGATACATTCCCTTGGTATCTATGTAGGTAAGGCTTGTGTGTGGTGAGGAGCTGGGAGGGATGTGGAGACTTCCACTATATCAGCCAATGAGGTGTACATAGTCCTAGGCCTATAGAGCAGTGACTGGCAGCTCTCTATCCCCTCACAGGCCTACTCTAGGAGAAGGCCCAGGCCTGTACTACACACATCCCCTCGGCCAGCTCTCCCCCACCCCGAGGCATGCTGGGAATCGTAACACACACAGCCCGCTCCCATACCTTGCCGTCAGTCCTGGCGTACCGCCGGCCATGGCCCGGGTAGATCTTGTAACCGCTGAAGCTGCACAGCTCGACCCTACAACGAGAAAATAAGAGGCGGTGAGTGAGTGAGGGGCCCGGGGCCACCAGCCGCCCATGTTACTGGAGCAGAGGAGCCGCCTGACAGGCAGGATGACAACGGATTTACTCAGATACATTTCCCTGATATCGGCTTCGCTTACTTCATGGCGCCGGCTAAAATGGCGAAGAGGAAGAGAGGATTGTGGGTAATGTGATATATATAGCCTCGCCGGGAGGGGGCGGGACGTAGGCCGTGTAACACATTCAGTGCTGGGTGAAGTCACTAGAAGAAGTGCGGCGTATGTTAGACTAGAACCTAAGTGTAATGTATTGCAGCTTAGTTAGATGTGGGGCTGTTTCTTTTATCTTCTCCTGGTGGTAATGCCTAGTCAAGCACTTCCTGTGTTCAGGTGACAACGTTCATCTATCTAAGAGTGTTGTTACTATAGGACGCTGAGCACTCCCCTCTCTTCCTCATAAGATATTGCTGAGGTGTTTTTGTAGCTCCCTGAATATTCTTTTTTTGTTTGTTTTTGTGCAGATGAATTAAAGCGGAGTTCCAGCTTGTTTTTTGTTTTTCTTCAAAGAAACACCCCCGTGCTGGTCACAACTAATCCTAAACATAAAGGTAGTAATGTAGATGGTATCATTCATTTTCTTTTTAACCACTTGCCTACCAGGCACTTTCACCCCCTTCCTGCCCAGGACAAGTTTCAGCTTTCAGCGCTGTCACACTTTGAATGACCAATGTGCAGTCATGCAACACTGTACCATAGCTCCCAACTGTCCCTGATTTGGAACAAAGCCCCTCTTTCCTCCTCATGTGTCCCTCATTTTGGTCTGGTCTATATAGCTGTATACAAAATGCACTTTATATCTATCAAAAAGGGTTTCTCTGCAGTGGCGTCACTAGGGTTGGTGTCACCTGGTGCGGTAAAACATGGTGTCACCCCCCCCCCCCTTCCTGTCTAGGCTGCCCAGCGCCCTGCAGGCAGCACACGGTCACAGGGCACACCCCTAACCGACCCTTGTAAATGATAGTATAGGGTGGTATAGTGGCAGGTTAGGGTAGTATAGTGGCAGGTTGTGGTGGTATAGGGCAGGCTGTGGAGGATTAGTGGTAGTTTAGGGTGGTATAGGGCAGGTTGGGGTGGTAGACTGGCAGTTCGGGGTGGTATAGGGAAGCTTAGGGTGGTATAGGGAGGTTAGGGTGGTATAGGGCAGGTTGTAGAGGTATAGTGGCAGTTTAGGGCAGTATAGTGGCAGATTGAGGTGGTATAGGACAGTTTGGGGTAGTATAGGGCAGGTTGGGGTAGTATAGGGCAGGTTAGGGTGGTATAGGGCAGGTTAGAGTGGTATAGGGCAGGTTGGGGTGGTATAGGGCAGGTTAGGATGGTATAGGGCAGATTGGGTGGTATAGGGCAGTGATTAGGAGGTGTCGGACGGGATATGGTGGTGTTGGACGGTGATATGATGG
>BLSH010224154.1:965599-976372 GCA_018402905.1 Glandirana rugosa | reverse complement strand
AGCTACACTTTTTGTAGCTGCTGACTTTTAACTGGATGGAACTCCGCTTTAATGGGATCACAGACAGTAATAAAAACTGACAGGGAATCTAATCCCTCCCCACTCTATCCAAAACTAGAAAAAGAAGTTTCACCTCTAGCTGTGCTTTAAGGGCTGATTGGGGGTTTAGAATACCATGCAGGTCTTCTGTTAACAGTTTATTACTGTTGCATTTTAAAGCCAAGCTCCAACCCAAACTTTGTTTTTTAGCTTTTCAACAGAGGGTAGGCAGGAGTTAGCACCTTTTGTTTTTGCTGCTCCCTTTAACCTCCTGTCCGTTCTTATTTTGTGTCATATGGAGAGAAAGCAATGGGGACGCATACTCAGTCTAGCAACAGACAGCAAGAAACCCATCAGATGTTCTAACTATTCACAATGCTATAAATTAAAAAAAAAAAAAAAAAAAAAAACATGTTTGAGCTGGATTTGTGCATCAGGCCTCATGTACACTAGGTGTTAAAACCGCCACTTAAGTGTTTGACTTTTATTTCTGCCTCTAAACGCTCCTTAATGTTAGCCTATGTGTCAAAGCACCCACAGGCGTTTAGATGCAGAAAAAAAAAAATCCACTGCCGGCACATTCAGGAGCAGCATTTTGGCAGAAAAAAAATAGTTGACACCCCTAAATGCGTATTAACCCACTTGGTGTGTTTAGCGCTTGAGTGTTTATTCATTTAAATGGACAGAATAAACTATTATTCTGGCCAAATAAATGAATTGATGCTCCTAAATGCATCTAAACACACTTACAAAAACATGGCTTTAGGCACGTTTTTGAAGCCGCTTTTCTCCTTCCAGGAGAAAAGCATTCAGGACAGCTAGGCAAACGCTCAGTGTGCAGTAGGCCTAAAAGTGGATGTAAACCCGATTCATGAAATTTGAGCTGGGCACATCTATCTGCAGAGTTTTCTTATCTCTCTTCAAATCCCTGTATCCCATAGTTCTGCCCTGCTCCATTCCTCTATCAGCCTGATAACTTTTGACAAGCTCTCTGAGAACTGGAGATAGAAGTGTGTGTGTCGGAGGAGGTTGCTATAGATTAGCAGGTTGCTAAACTATACACAGGCAACCTCTGCATGTGTGGGGAGGGGGTGTGTGCCTTTCCTCCAATCAGCTATCTCAGTGTCCAGCAATGATCCCCTCTTAGAGGGGAATGAGGAAGTGAAAATTCTAACAAACGTGCAGTTTATAAACAGTGTATAAATATGAAGACAGAAGATATACATGTAAAACTTATATAGAGAGATTTGTTTCATTCCTTTGTATCATCTGAGGCTGTTCACTTCACTGGGTATATGTGAGGGTTTACATCCACTTTCACATGCTGTTTATATTATAACATACTACAGCAAAAAATCCAGGAAGTCTGTGGTCACTGCCACAGCGGGAGCTTTGAAGCATTCAGATGAATCATCATAAGAACACCAATTAGGAGAGTGAGTGTTGACTTAAACAAATTTTAATAAAAAATACCATCTCCTAAAATGCTATCTATTAAATATAATATTTGTGTCGACCCATGCTGGCCACTCCAGCCAAATAAAGAAGTGACACATGGATTTTTGTAGTCAGAAATTGTAGATAAATGCAAGCCTTTGAAATAAACACTTGGCACTAAAACAGACTTCTGATTTGTCTGCACAATCTTTAAAATATTGTGATTAAGCATGGTGCATCGACATACATTCAAAAAATATTGAACACCCATGCATGTCTCTTATTTACAAAAGTTACATAAACTGTGGTTATGGAAAGCTCTTGAAGGAATAAACAAACTAAAGAGTTTTTTTTTTGTATATTCAAAATTCATTAAACCACTATTTAATTCAGCTTGTGGCATGACCTGAAATGTGTGTCTTTGTTCTGAACTGCTACATGCCAGATTAATGCTGAAATCAGGCTTGCCATTGATGTGCTGCTGAAAGGAGAGAAGTGGTGGAGTTTAGAGGAGCTTAGAAAAGAAAGGGAGTACAGTGGAACCTTGGTTCACAAGTATTGTGAAAAACGAGAATAAAAAAAAAAAAAAAAATTTGGACTCTGCTTGCGAGCACTGTCTCGCAAAACAAGCAGAATTAAGCCTATTTGCATGCAATACCGCATGTGGCCAGAGGTGCGGGGGCGCTGGTGAGCCTCGGAGGCCCTTGGAAGCCACCAGAAATACCGAAAGTGTAAACAGTTCCTGAGCAGTTCCGAATGTTTCTGGCCATTTCCGAGGCTCATCAGAGCCACCACACCTCTGTCCACATATGGTATTGCATACACCAGGTGTCCCCAGACCGCTGGCCACTTCTAGTACTTGTATTGACAAGCAGTACTGTAGAACGAATTAACGGAGTTTCCATTGTTTCCTATGGGGAAACATGCTTTGATATACAAGTGATTTGGATTACAAACATTCTCCTGGAACGGATTATGCTGGTAATCCAAGGTTCCACTGTACATGGTGGGTATTATCAGTGAAAAGATGCCTTCTATTTGCCCAAGGCCAATGCTAGAGGTGTAACAGTGGCACAGAATCTGCAGAACTGCAAGCATTGAAAAGTGCAGCCACCCTCCTCATATTATGCAGTCATACAGCCTACAAGAACATGAGTATCACTTTATATTCGTTCTGTAGGTTAAAGAAATGTGTTTCAATTTTGGTACTTTGTAGTTTGGCGGGAATTGGCATTTAACCAAGAATACGTTTTGCAAAGTTTTCCTACTGTTCTACATCCTACTGTTCTACATATATGGGAATTTAATTTTGGGATAAGTTAGACATTTTTGAATTGCTAGTCTAAGCAGTCTTTCTTTTTTTAAAAAAAAAATACTGCATTAAAACAAAAGCAATATTGTCCATTCCAGGTGTAAAATATTGACTACTGAAACCTGTAAAAATGCAGAAAACATTAGGCCTTAATCATTAAAGAGTTCTTCTTAAAAATACTGCTGACAGTTAAGCCTAGTATACACGGGTCAAATGTCAGTTCGATTAAAAAATGGCCAACATTCGGGGCCCGTGTGTACAGTAGCCGGCTTCTGTCGAATGTGCATGCTGGAAAACCAGCAGCCGAATGGCTCCCAATGCCAATGCCGGCCAATGGCTGAGAGTGCTGACTGGAGTTTTCTGACAGGAGGGGCTGTCCTCCTGTCAGAACACAATAGCACAGCATGGGAGATTGCTGTACTAACATTGGATTGTTAGTACAATGGCTCCGATCTGAGCTGTCAGTTGTGTATCAGGCTTTAGGAAGTGTAGACAACCAGAGGTACCTGCACATGCCTACAACAGCCTTCCATACCTCCAGCTCCAGCTGAGCGCTTCTGATTATGCAAAGCGGTTAGTTACTAGATTCCCACAGATTCCTATTGGGCAATAAGGCAGCCCACCATAGTGATGGCCGAATACTGTGGGAGTAGGGGATAGCAGGCAAGTCTTGATATTACCCTGAGCTTTGCTTCTCTTTTGAGAAGAATGATGCCCAAAGTGCTGCACAGCCTTTTCTTCAAAACAGCCCTTGCCTGGTACTGTGATTGCTAGAGGATGACTCTGCACCTTGATTAGGAGTATGCATTCATACATAGTGATGAAAATGTAAACCACAAAGTACATGGGCGATTTTTAACAGCGAGCTGCAAATTGAAAAGTTCAGGAGTGGGGGTACAAGTATTTACCCATGGGGAAAAAGTTGGGACCATAATGCATAACTTCTCTAAATTTTAAAATCAACTATACAAAAAGAACGCTTGAAATACCTGTTTGAAGGAAACTTTACTTCTAAGATCCATGGTGGTCAGTCACAACTGATTTCAAATAACATGCTTGCCAATGAGCTGTTTTGGGCCTCTGTAAAAGCAGCTAAGCTTAAAGCATCTGATTTAATTCAGTCCTTTAGCACAGCAAAGCTCCAGCTGCTTTTACACTGAATTAGAATGGTTCATCGATAGATAATCACCAATCAGCTCAACACCCCCAGTAAAAAGGGTTTTACAGTGTGTTCTTGAAAGAAAAAAATTATTTTAGGGCCAATTCACACTATATGCGGTGACAGACATTTTACCGCACGCTGTGGTAAAATGCAGACACAATGAATTTTATTGCAGTGCACCGGGCCGAACAGCACTGCAATGTCAGGGACTGCCCAACATTGCAGTGAATAAAGTGTATATTTTGTACACTTCAAATACAGCTCCTACAAAAAAGAAGTGAGCCGTGCACTGAATTGCGCACCACACCGCCCCTAGCACAGTAGGCAACGCAGAGTGTCTGGAGTGGTAAATCGCTTCTGCCGCTCTGAGCTGCAGTGTGAATTGGACCTTAAAACATTAAATTGTAGGGAAGACATCTTTATTATTGAAAAATCTATTTTTTCTATATTTCACGTTAAAGTGGTTGTAAACCCTTTACAACCACTTTAACCTACAGGTAAGCCTATAAAAAGGCTTACCTGTAGGTACCGATAACATCTCCTAAACTTGCACCGTTTAGGAGATATTCTCTGTATACGCTTGCTCCAATGTCATTGGCGCATGCGCAGTGAAGAAACGGCCCGACGTGCCGTTTCTTCACTACGATCGTGCCATAACTGGCGGCTCCTGCACGCATGCACTGGAGTGACGTCACGCGACTCTGGCCAATCACAGAGCCGGAGTCCGCGGCCCCAGAAGGAAGAGGGGCGAAGATGGATGCGGCCTGCACAGGGGACAGCACGGGCGTCGATTGCAGGTAAGTGGCACATAATAGGCTAGTATGCGATGCATACTAGCCCATTATGCTTTTACTTTGCAGGTTACTAAAGAGGAAATAAAACCCATTAGGGTTTACTTTGTCTTTAAAATACAGCTTCCTCCTACCATGCCCTTTTTAAAGCCGAACTCTAGGCAGATATAAAAAGGCACAAATGAATGCAGCTCTGTAATCATTAACATATAATTGCATGAATTTTTACAAGCAGTGTAGGTAGATGTAGGTATGATGGTATCTAAATCTGACTTGGAATCAGCATCTGACAGAGAGGGGGAGATAGAAGCAGCACAAGAATCCAATTAAGTGTGCTGCGGTGGAGGGAGCATTCTGATAAGAGGAGAGCAGAAAGAGAGATAAGCTCATCAGTTTGCTGCTTCTCCTTTCCCTGTCCAGTCAGGAAATTGGAAAGTAGACCTGCAGCAGAGACTGGGTGGAAAGAAATACAAATCCTTTGGCAGATAAAACAGCTCCCATGTGTGTATTTTGTTTTTGTATCCATTCACAGGATTCAGTATTACGTTTCAATTATTGCTGTACAATTTTGGCATCCAATTTGTGCGCAGTATTATTCATGACATTGCAGCCTCCCAATTACCTAGTCACATCTCTACAGCATAAGTCCTGGTTCACACCAGTGCGGCTTTGAAATCAAGCTACTTCAGCACGATCTCAAAGCTGCAGAACAGTATGATTTGGACCTCCGATTTCATTGCGGCTTGCAACCTCATTTAACAGAAGTAAATTTTAGTCGCAATGAAATCGCAAAAAATTAGTGCAGGAACGGTTTTCAAAGTTGCTGCGACCTGAGTCGCAACAATTTGAATGGTTCCATTGCCTGCAATGGGGTGCGACTTGTCATGTGATTTTGAACTGTCATATTGCATGACAAATCACACTGGTGTTAACTAGGGCTAAAGCCCAAAAGTTTACGTGCCGTGACAAGGTTACTAGCTCATACAATTTGCACTCTGCCCACAAGTGGATACTTTCATTGTGTTTGTGGGGTGCATCATAAGAAACTCAATGCAAGAGATTTGTATTGTAAGTTGGTACAACACCTCATTTTGATGATGAATTTGTTCATGTGCAAGGAAAACCAAAGCTGAACAAAGCTGCTCTTTCACTTAATGACAGTGTCACCAGCTGTCTATTTCACAGAAAGGAGCACTGTATTCAGGCAAAGTGCATAATAGTAGTGATAAATGTATATTTATCCCCAACCTTACCAAAATAAAGGCAATTTATTGATTACATCATTGAGTGTTTGAAGAGGAGACAACAAAATAGTATTCTTCGTTAGGGTGTCAAGTCTCCTTGTGGCTCATGTATGAAAATGTTGGATGGCTTCTGCAAGCTTAGTGCTTTGTCTGATGACTGAAAAGTATCATCATGGATCTGAAGGATATCAGACTTGCCATCTTCACACACATCGGAGATGCTGCTAGCATGGAAGTCAGAGCTGAATGAACTGTTGGTGATTTCAGGCTTACTTTCTTCCGTTACATCACTGTGACTCATGTTATCTGCTTGCTCCAATTCTTCTACCTTGTCCAAATACTGCTGCAGAAGGCTGCTGTCTTGTTCACTGTTGGAAGTATCCTTGCTGCCTTCACTGTGCACTTCAACAGCTGTATCTTGGACCACTGGGCAGTGAGGTTCTTTCTGATGGTAATGTCTCACTGTCTCCAGGGATTGCTCAGTAGATACAGTGAGCTCAGTTGAACTCTTTTCAGAACTGCTTTTTTCCTGGTGAAAGTCATGCTCTACATTAATGGAATGAAAACCAGAGTCTGGGATGTCAGGGGAGGTTTTTCTATTACCCTTTTCAGCAAGTGTTGCAGCAGAATCTGAATGATGCTCTAGTACTTCAGATGAGCAGTCTTGGACACTGGACGATGGTTTCTCAAACATGCCAAAATGCTCCATCCGGGCATTTACTTCATTCTGCCATTCTTTTAGGGATTTGACCTGAAAATGAGAAAATTATATTATCAGGTCTGAAAAAACAGAAGGGCAATCAACACTGAAGAATACATTTCTGTGATATTCAAAGGTTAAAACCCTGCGGTTATGGAAAGAATGAAGGGCGGTTTCACATTGTAGGTGCAACGCAGTATACCCAAGGTTTTCGTGTGGGTTACATTACCCATAGACTTTAATTAGAGTGCATGTTTTTAGTGTGTCTTCTGAAAGCACACCAAAGATGCAGCATGCAGGACATTTGGTGCGCTTTCAGAAAATGCATCAAGAAATGCGCAATCTTATAGAAGTCTATGGCAAACCGCGGCTACCCTGCGCTGCACCCGCACTGCGGCCAAACCAAACCACAGCGGGGCAGTGTGAAATCGTCCTATTGAAGAAAATTATCTTCATATCTATTTGTTTCAATAACCAGAAGATCTGCAATGAAATAGGCACTGCACAAAAAGGAAACAAAATCCAAAACATAAGTTACAAGGTGATAAATATTTTTTCCATACACATTTACATTACAGCTCTGACGTGAGGAAGCAAAGTCCTATTCCTGTAACACGATGACCACCTCCACACAGAGACAGTGCAGAAGGCGGCATTGTAAGGTAGTAATGCAAAAAAAGATCAGCAGCAGCCTAGAGGCAATAATGGTTTGCCCTCTGCTTGCCTTTTTTAGGCACAGTTTCCAGAGTTCAGTTGCTTCTTAGAGACTAAACAAATTTCATGAACTGGAAAAGGTGCTAAAAAACAGTTATCTGAAGGTTATTCTAACATATTGTATATTTAGAATGAAGGTGGGATAGTGGTGGTGATAGTTTCCAACACACATTGTGTGTTGGAATATTGCCCCATCATTGGTATCATGGAAGGAGTAGTGTTCCATAATTGGTATCGGTGGAAGGAATAGTGCCCTATTGTTGGTGTCAGCAGGGAGGAATAATACCCCATCATTGGTGTCATTGGGGGGAATTCCCCAAGGGCCAGATAAAAGCAAGAAAAGAGCCACATTCAGCCCCCAGGCCGCAGTTTGGAGACCACTGTTCTATGGGATTATTGGATAAGAAGACTTATTATTCCTCCCCACTGACACCAATGGGGCACTATTCCTTCCACTAATACCAATGATGGAACACTACTCCTCCCATTATACCAATGATGGGGCAATATTCCTCTCACTGACACAAACAATGGGGCACTATTCCTCCCACTGAAACCAACAATGGGGCACTATTCCTCCCACTGACACCAACAATGGGGCACTATTCCTTCCCCTGACACCAACAATGGGGCACTGTTCCTCCCAATAACGCCAACAATGGGGCATTATTCCTCCCACTGATACCAACAATGTGGCACTATTTCTCCCACTGACACCAGCAATGGGGCAATATTCCTCCCACTGACACCAATAATGGGGCACTATTCCTCCCACTGACACCAATAATGGGGCACAATTCCTCCCACTGACACCAACAATGGGGCACTATTCCTCCCAATGAGGCCAACAATGGGGCATTATTCCTCCCACTGATACCAACAATGTGGCACTATTTCTCCCACTGACACCAGCAATGAGGCAATATTCCTCCCACTGACACCAATGATGGGGCACTATTCCTCCCACTGACACCAATAATGGAGCACAATTCCTCCCACTGACACTAACAATGGGGCACTATTCCTCCCACTGACACCAATAATGGGGCATGGATTACTCCCATTGATGCTGGGGCATTTTTTACTCTCACTGGCCACAGTTCGGCCCCCTCAAAGTCTGGAGGACAGTAAAATGGCCCCACCATAGAAGAAAGCGAACAATGATGTTTTTGGTGCTTCCCCTTTTCTACCATGACAGTAAACAAAGAGCAGAAGGAAGCTGAGCAAGCTAAATGCATATGCCAAAAGTCTCAATTTCTGTATGATGCAGGCGCTTTCAACAACAAAGCTTTTAATGGTATTAGTAGCTTTGCACAATGCACAAAATGTAGGTTTTGCCTTTTTAGGGAAAGTGGTTTAAGTTGGTCAAAAAGTTTCATATGTATTCCTTACTGTAGCGTGAAACTGCTGCAACTAGTTATCTTTCATCTTATGCAGCACCTAGTACTAAAGAAATAATACATTGAACTGGTAAAATCTTTTTCACCCCACTGCATCTTCCCTCAATCAGAGCAATGTATGCTAAATGAACTGTTACGTGACCAAATTTCCATACCCAGAGTGGCACCTGAAATAGTTGCTGTGTGATCAACTATACAGATCACGTCAAAGTATATGGATGCTCAGCCATCGACTTCTAGGCATTCCTAAAAAAGGCCTTAAAACTGCTCAGTGATTGCAGTATTCTAGTCTGCATCTCCCCAAGGTAATACTTAAAATCTGGCCTGTTGGGGGGGCCCGAGGACCGGAGTTGAGAACCACTGCCTTAAAGGAACCTGTCAGAGTGGAAGTATGGACTTGTTTTTGAAACTGCAAGTTTCAGGGCAGTCATCCTCATTCTTTCTTCACTTCTTAGTTAGTTGCTGGCCTGTAATTCATACATGTGTATCGGTTGTCATTTGTTTTGGACCATTCACCCACCAATCAGCAAAGAACAAAAAAGCCTAAGGCCCCTCTCACACGATAAGCCCGCTGGGATCCATCTGTCTGTTTTTCAGGCGGATCTGCGCGGGCCACCCATAGACCTCTATGGGCAGGCGGATGTCAGCGGCAGGGCTGGTGCAAGGATTTTTGACACCCTAGGCGAAACCTAATTTTGCCGCCCCATTGGCTCCACTTCCTTTTCTCTGCCCATGTGACAGGAGGCATCGCTATATAGGATGCATTGGCTCTGCTTCCTCTAACGCTGGCTCCAATGCTGCACTGCGCTTCTAATTACACTACCGGTCAGATGAAAACGGACAGGTGGATCAGTTTTCATCCGATCCCCCTTAAAGAACAGCAGGGATCTGACAGGTCCGTTCCTGCACAGAGAGCAGGGATGGATCTATCATCCGCTGGCTCAACGGAGCGATCTTCCACTGAGCTGCCGGACTCCGCTCAGCGGATCCTCTCCATATGAAAGGGGCCTAACAGTTTGTAACAAGCAGCCTCAAAACAAAACAAAAAGTCTGCAATGGCAGCTCCTATTTTTTTTTAAACGAGATAAAGGATAAGGTGGCGCTCACCAAATGAAGAAATCTGACAATAAATCAATTATGAATCAAGATCCGAAGGCTATAGTGCCTATATACAGGTCTGATCCAAGAATATCATACAAATAAAGATCCTGATATTCCAATATAAAGTACCCACAGAAGTAATACTGCAATACACCACAAGATGTCACCAGCGTTCAAAATGATGCTATTGATCACTGGATAATCACCTGAGGACGTATTAAAACAATAGAACTGTGAACTAAGCAAATGTGCTGAAAAATAGGGGCAACCCCTAAACAAGTGCTAATGCAGTAAATAAGTATATAGAATTCATAACAAATGATAATAAATCTAAAGTCAAAAAAACTATTCTATTGTTTTAATACATCTTCATACATCTTGATTTATTGACAGATTTGTTCATTTGGTAAGCGCCACCTTATCCTTTAACTCTTATTTTTACGGTTGTTAGGTTCACCCATTGAGGTTGGCAGCTCCTTTATTCTTTTGTTTGATTGGTTTGCGCATCAATATTTTTAGCTATATCCTATTTTTTTGTGTCTTGACAGATTCTATTTAGTTAAATAGTGAATCTGACAATCTCCCAACTAAGCGCTGTTTTCTTTTTAATATAATTACAACCATATGTAAAGATTTATTAGAACCCTAGATTAGTAGTAGTGTGGTAACACAATGCCACACAGTGGTGTAATTAAGGTACTACATGCAGTATTATAAACTGAACTCATTCACAGATTTGTGTAATTTATTAAATCCATTTCTGGCTTTACAAAGTTATAGGAAACTCCGTCTTTACCAGCGCCTGTAGGTTTATCAAAATGGTCCATTGGATGATAAAAAAAAAAAAAAAAAAAAAAACACAAAATTTATTTC
>BLSH010224154.1:915144-926420 GCA_018402905.1 Glandirana rugosa | reverse complement strand
TCTGGGACCATTCCCAGTTAAGAGGAAGATAAACCGGGTGGCTTTTGAGCTGGACCTGCCTTCTTCTCTGCGGATCCACCCGGTTTTCCATGCATCGCTGCTGAAGCCCATGGTTCTGGACACTTTCTCAGGTCGGAAGGTGGGTCCTCCAGACCCCGTCCTAGTTAACGGAGAGGAGGAGTTCGAGGTGGAAGCCATCTTGAATTGTCGCCGGAGAGCTGGGGGAACCCAGTATCTGATTAAGTGGAAGGGGTTCGGCCCAGAGGAGAACTCCTGGGAACCTGAAGAAAACATCCACGCCCCCGGACTTATCCAGGCTTTCAAGAGAAATCGCCAGAGTGGTGATACCCGGTAAGGCATCCGGAGGCTGCCCCTTGGGGGGGGGGGCAATGTTAGGAAAAGGAACAATTTCTGCTTGATCCTGGCATTTCCGCGGTGGTGCGCCGGAAACGGCGCCAAACGGGTCTATTTAAACCTGGAGACTCTGGAGACAAGTGCTGCTCGTTCTACAGCGTTCCCGACCTGTGAGCCTCAGCCTCCGATACCTGTTCCTGTGTTGTTCTGCCTCCTGTTTGACTCGGCTTGTCCCGACCTGCTGTCTGCTGCCTGCACCGACCCCGGCTATCCACGACCATCCGATTGTCTGCTCCCTTGTACCTCTGCTGCCCGCCCGTTTAACGAACCTTGCTTGGACTTCAACTACTCTTTTGCCTGATCCTTTGTACCTTCCTGCCTGCCCGTTGCCGACCCAGCCTGAACGACCATCCTTCTAACTGCACGCCTCCTGGAGCTTCGCTACATCACCGGTGACCCTCCAGCCCTCGTGCCATCCCGCACTCTTGGGCCTCTGTCCCCACTACCAGGGGTCCTTGAATCGGGTGTGCAAGAGCGGTTGTTCCCTGCACAAGACAGACTCCACCGTCAGGTACGTGACAGATATTTAGATGTTTATATTTACTAAAATAATTTCATTTCCATGTTCTGTGTAATGTGGGAGACCAGATATAGTGAATGCAGCCTCATGGGTTAAGTAACACTTTAAGGTCTCCTCCCCCCTCCTCTTTAGGAAATTACACTTTTTTTTGGGGGGGGGGGGGGTATCTGGTCTTGGTAGGTACCCTCTCCCACTTCTGCTCCGACCGCCTAGGCGATTCAAGTGGAAGTTCTCCTCCCCATCCCTCCCCACAGTCTTCTGGGACACATCACAGGTCCCAGAAGACTGCAGGACCATTCACAAAGCGCAGAGCAGCTCACGCATGCGCAGTGGGCACCCAGCTGTGAAGCCGCAAGCTGTCACAGCCAGGTGCCCACAGTTGAGATGCCGGCGCTGGTGACAGAAGACAGATAGAACAAATGGCACGGGTGAACACATCGCTGGATCATGGGACAGGTGAGTGTCTGTTTATTAACCACTTAAGTACCTGGCCTCTTTTTGAGATTTGTTGTTTACAAGTTAAAATCATTTTTTTTTTTTTTTTGCTAGAAAATTACTTAGAACCCCAAGCATTATATATTTTTTCAGACATCCTAGACTAGAGTATAAAATTGCAATACTTTATGTCACACTATATTTGCACAGTGGTCTTACATGCAATTTTTTTTGGAAAAAATACACTTTTTTGAACTAATAAATAAGACAACAGTAAAGTTAGTCCAATTTTTTCTACATTGTGAAAGATAATGTTACGCAGAGTAAATTGATACCAGTTTTGAGTTACGGAGCAGGACTAGTGCTGGAATTATTGCTCTCACTCTAACGATCGCTGTGATACCTCACATGTGGTTTGAACACCGTTTTTATATGCGGGCGCGACTTGCGTATGCGTTCGCTTCTGCATGAGCTCGGCGGGACAGGGGCGCTTTGAATTTTTTTGTTTTCTTAATTATTTTACTTTTTTATTTTTACACTGTTCTTACAATGTTTTGGGTCACTTTTATTCCTATTACAAGGAATGTAAACATCCCTTGTAATAGAAAAAAAGCATGACAGGACCTCTTTAATTTGAGATCTGGGGTCAAAAAGACCTGAGATCTCATATTTAGACTTAAATGCAATAAATAAATAAATGCAATTTGAAAAGAAAAAAAAAAAAAAAAATTTCCCCGTTAAGAGCATTGGGCAGAAGTGACCTTTGGCGTTGCTTCCACCATGCAATATTATGGAGCCGAGTGGGGGCCATCTTTCCCTCACTCTGCATCCAACCTCACAGGGGATAGGATCGGATCATCTCCGCCGCACCTCTCCCACCGCCGATAAAAGTGAATCCGCCGCTGAGACCACTTTTATCCGAAAGCCAGCTGTCCGGCGTTTTCAAAAATACCAGGGTTTGGTATTCCATGTCAAAATACCGACGTAAAAAAGGGATTTTATTACAACTTACCGTAAAATCCTTTTCTCTGAGTTCACTGACAGACGCAGCTCTTCCTTGACATGTGGGTTTATGCTCATCCTACGAGGAGTTGACTAGGCAAAAAAGCAAAAGGATAGGCTGGCCCCTCCCAGGGGGCCGTCCTCACTTCAGCATATAATCCCCTTGCAGTGCATAGCATATCAGTTCGTAACAAGCTGTACAAGCGCAACACAGAGGGGTGGGTGCTGCGTCTGTCAGTGAACTCAGAGAAAAGGATTTTACGGTAAGTTTTAATAAAATCCCTTTTTCTCTTACATTCACTGACAGACGCAGCTCTTCCTTGACATGTGAGGATGTCCCAAAGCTGTGTCAGTAAAGAGGAGTGGGTAAACGACAACAACTGTACCTAACAGAAACCCTCAGAAAGCGCCAGCCGCGCCTACACTGCCGCCTGTAAAACCTTACGGCCAAAAGCAGCATCCGAAGATGCGGATACATCAACTTTATAAAACGTAGTAAACGCGTGTCCCGAGGCCCAAGTGGCCCCCTTGCACACCTGTGACACCGAGGCCTGGTGTCTGAAAAACCCAGGAAGTGCTAACAGCCCTGGTGGAATGAGCCGTGACTGGAAAAGGGGGTACCTTGCCCCGAACAGAATACGCATGAGTCACGGTCTATCTGATCCAACGGGAAACTGGCTGATGAGGCCGCCAATCCTTTGCGCGGACCGTCCGTCAGCACAAGCAACGCATCAGACTTCCGAAAGGAGTCTGTAGCCACCAAATACACCCGCAAAGCCCTCACAACATCCAATGAATGTAACTCAAATTCCTTAGGATGTGAAGGACGCGGACACAATGAAGGAAGAACAATATCTTCATTAATGTGAAAAGAGACCACCTTCGGTAGAAACAAACAAGGCATCAGCCTTCCGAAAAGGAACTGTAGCCGTCAAATACACCCGTAATGCCCTTACGACCTCCAAGGAATGCAAAGCAATCTCCATGCCAAACGACGGGTGTGGGCACAATGAAGGTAGAACAATGTCCTCATTATGAGAAAAAAAGGAAACCACTCTTTTTGCAGAAAAGAAGGAGAAGGGCGCAGCACCGCCTTATCCTATAAAGAACCAAGTAGGGAGACTTACAAAACAACGCTGCCAACTCAGACACCCGCCCAGCGGATGCAATGGCCACTAAAAGGACCGCCCTTCGTGACAGCAATTGTAAGGAAATATCCCTGATCTGCCCATATGGCGATTATGCAGTACGGATAGTACTAACTTTAAAACCCACGGTGCCAACGGCAACCGAACCGGAGGAGCCACATGACGTACACCGTGTACATGTACAGATCAATACAACGTCCCTAACGGACGCTGAAAAGAATCTCCAGAGCCAAAATCTGGCCTTTGAGCGTCTCAAAGCCAACTTGTTATCCATGCCTTGCTGTAAGAAAACCAGCACCCGAGCCATGGAAAAAAAGAGCGGGGGTTCCAACCACCCACCTCACACCAGTAAGCCTTCCAGTTGCGATGACATATTTTGCGCGCAATGCACTTACACGCTCTAAGCATCGTGGGGATCGCGGAGTCAGAGACCCCCCTATCCCTCAACACCTGTGACTCAATAGCCAAGCCGCCAAAGCCAGTGACGGCAAAGCAGGGTGCAGGATGGGTCCTCAAGAGAGCACATCTTCACGAAGCGGAAGTTGCCAGAGAAACGTCCGTCACCATCCGCACCACGTCTGCGCACCAAAGGCGCCGAGGCCAATCCGAAGCCACCAGGATTGTCGGGATTCCCTCCACTTCTATCCTGCGCAGGAGCCGCGGTAGAAGCTTGCAAAGAGGAAAAAAACTTAAAGCAGCCTGTACTGAAAACAAGGCACTACCAGAACGTCCATGGCGCCGCCAACGGAATCCAGTCCTGCACACGAAGGTCTGTACCTTGTGATTGAACCTGGGTGCCAGCAGGACCATGTCTGGCATGCTCCACCTGTGGCAGATCTGGCTCCAACACATTTATAGGAAGGCAATATTACTGCGCTGACCAACGACCCTGAGCAGACAGCTGTGCCAGGACTCCTACCCAGCCCGATAGGCTGGCGTCCATCACGACTATCAATCAAGGCAGGGGCAGAAAGACTTCACCAACGTCAAGGCCGGGACCCAAAACCACCAGGACAACGACCCCCTGGTCTGGTGTCCAATTTGATCAGTTTGCCGAGACCATGAGCCCCGCATACAGAAACGTAAGGAGAACCACCGACGTGACAGCAGGACTCGCACTGCTGCTTGTAGCGTCAGTAACTTGGCCGGAGGAAGGAACACCTTCGCCTGCTCCGTGTCCATAATTAGATCCAGATATTCCAGTCGAAAGACCGAGTCAATGCCGACTTCTGCAGGCTGATCAGCCAGCCGAAATCTCTCATCGAGGGCATGGTGATAACAACATTGTCCTCCAGAGCCAAAGCTGACTCCGCTCGCAGGAGCCGATCGTCGGGGTATGCCCCCACGGGAATGCCTCACAGCCTCAACAGAGCCAGCACTGGAGCCAATAGCTTGGCGAAGACCCGAGTGACCGAGTCCAGGGCGAAGGGGAGCGGCACAAATTGATAATGTAGATCCCCTACCGCAAAGCGCAGGAAGCACTGGTGCCGAAGACCAATGAGACATGCAGTTAAGCGTCCCTGATGTCCAGAGACGCTAGGAAGTACCCTAGGTGAGGGACGGCCACGGCCGAGCATACAGACTCCATCCTGAATTTTTGCGCTTTCACCAAGTGATTGAGCGCCTTCAGGTCCAGAACTGGCCTGACCCCACCTTAGTTGTTGGGTTCCACAAAAAGGGGTTTGATTAAAAACCGTGGAAAACCTCTCCACCGGAGGGACTGGCAAAAGTACCCCCTGTTCGGACAGCGTCTGAACCGCCCCTAAAAGAACTTCCCGATGCCCCGGAGGGGCCTCAAGTTGGATAGGAAGAACCTGTCTGGGGGTAGAGTGTTGAACTTTAACCTGTACCAGGGGGACACCACTTCTCGACCCACTGGTCTGAAATGTGATAGGTCCACCAGTCTGCTAAACTCAGCAGTCGGCCCCCCACCCATAAGTCAGGCGGGGGCAACCCCCATGCGGAGGAGAACTTGTCCTCCATCTGTTCGGGCATGCAGTGCCAGAGCCGCTTACCGACCCCCAAGGCAGCCTTGCCGGGGTCTGAGCCCTTGCCCGTTGTACCGGGCGTATGAAAAACCGCCTCTGGCCCAAAGAGGAAGGACATGCTTACATCGGTACTCCTGCCGTTGTGGTGCTGGAAGAAAAACATACTCTTCCCCCCCGGTGAAATCCTTACTGATTTCATCCAGTTGCGCCCCAAGAGCCAACCTCCCTAAAAGGGTAGGTCCGTGAGCCCCTTATGGACGCGTGGTCACCTCAACCAACAGCGTAACCACAGCAACCGTCTCACAATGGCTGCAAAAAATCAGACCTCTTCGACAGCAGGTCTAAGGGTACGCAACACAGGTACCGTAGACCCTGTATCAGGTGTACAACCTGCTGCAAAGCCTTCGGGGAGTACCTGAAATCCAGTCCAGAGTGCAACTCAGTCGCATGATCCGTAAGCGACTGCGTCACCATGGTCGACGCCAAAGCCGGTCTCATGGACGTCCCCGCTAACAAGAACATGTCTTGAGCATCGCCTCAGTCCCCCTATCGGTCGGATCCTTAACGGATGGAGACCCTTCCGAAGAAAAGGTTGTCACCCTATTTAGGCGAGCCCCGGAGAGTCCACTGCGGGGGACGCCCCTTCTGTAAAAAACTGTCCACCAAGGGATAACTGTACAGAACCGCTTAGGCAATGAAAGGATTTTGCGGCTAACGCCATTCCTACACCACGGTGTCAAAAAAAGTGGACATAAGGATAAACCTTAAGTGTCTGTGCTGGCTTAATGGACCCACAAACGTAGGTAGTCTGAAGGCTCCAGCTCACCACTTGAGAGCTCCACGGGGGTCCCTGTGACCACCGGGCCCCTTTCCGGTTCAGATTCCTCCCCAGAAGAGGGAGGGGGAGGGGTGGACGCTTTTAAGTCACCCCCTTGGCACTGCTCGGTACCCCCCCAGACAAAGAATTCCCCCAAAATGAAGTCAATTGGACTAGGGGAACCACCGGTCCCAGCACAGCCTATGCTTCCATGGACCCCTTCGGGAAGAACCCACAGGCTCAGTCGCCATTGTGCCACCTGAGTCCTTGCTAGGCCCAAAGGCCATGACACCCCCACAGTGCAGCCTCATCAACACCCCACAGAGCGACCGGGCAATGCCACCGACACCCCAGGGATAATCAGTCATACTTGCTGTTTGCCCTTCTGCGTCATGTCCCAGTAGGAGTGCAGCCCGCCACTTATATTGCGCTGTAATGCTGCTGTGCTGTCCAAATGCATGGATCACCAAAAAAATATGGCCGTCGAACGAATTGCTGGAGGCCCAAGCCAAAGCAAACCAGGCCGCGACTACGGCAGATGGCCACCAAAGCGGTCACTAGAGGCCAAACAGCACACCCGCGGCTACGGCAACGAACGATCGTGGCTACAGCAACGAACGATCGTAGCTACTGCAACGAACGATCGCTAGAAAACGATCGCTAGCAAAAATGGCGGCGATCCACCGCAAAATGGCGGCGGATCGCCACATGGCGGCTGTGAGCGCGGGGATGCGGTGCGGGGGACGGGGGGGTAGGGAGGGGGAGCCCAGGCAGGATCCATTAAAAAAAATGTGGCCCTAAAACCCTCCACCGGACCCGGTACCACAATTCACCCACCCCCCCACCCTCCGCACCCCTGGAAGGGGGGGTCACTGACCAATCCAACGGGTGCAGCGGGTAACCACCCGGTAGCAGACTTTTCTCCCCTCAGAGGGGAGGGATGCTGCAGGCCAAAACGGCGTCTCTGGACGCGAGCGCAGCCCGGTCTCTTAAACGCAAGTGGTGTTTAACCACTGGCCCACCCGCACGGAACGGGTACGATGCGGCGGACCCCGCCTAAGCTAAGAGTTAGCTCGCATCGGCCGGCTGCGCTGGGGACAGTACAGGATTCTAGATATCCTCTATGCCCCAGCCGACTTCTTGATAGCAGTCTTCATCAGAAGTCTTGAAAAAAATAAAAAAGCGGTAGCAAAAAAGATCAACCGCAGGTCCCATCAGGGAGCCAGGTCTAACTCCTTGCACTAGGCATTAAAAACTGATATGCTATGCACTGCAGGGGGATTATATGCTGAAGTGAGGACGGCCCCCTGGGAGGGGCCAGCCTATCCTTTTGCTTTTTTGCCTAGTCAACTCCTGGTAGGATGAGCATAAACCCACATGTCAAGAAAGAGCTGCGTCTGTCAGTGAACGTAAGAGAAATGATGGTGGCTGGTTGTTAAGTGGTTAAAAATCAGCAGCTACAGTTCTTGAGGCTGCTGTCTTTTTATAAACACAAATATGACTGCAGCTCCTCTTTAACCAGTCTAAGGGTACGCTTTTTGATGCTTTAATGAAAACTTGAACTTAGATAAGTAACCTTTAGTAGCAATTTGAGGACACTAAACTCTCTCTTTTGGAACTATATAGCTCCATCAATTAAATAGACTGAGCTCTTCAGGACACCAGACACAATGTCCCCTTTAAACACGCTACAGCCAGCATAAAAGGGATTGCAGCAGCACACACTCTCTAAGCTCCTTCACACCAGTCTCACTAATGTCCTTGCATAATTGGTTGCCTCCTTCCAATATCTTCCAGACACTTTCTCCCTGTGAAACCAGACTAGGTCCTCACATGATAGCCCCTCAGTCAGTTTCAGCAAACTCTCAGCAAAGCAGGTCTCAAGCTAGCCTGAGGCATCGATGAACCACAGACACAGGGCAGAATTGCCTTGGGGGCAAACAAGCCCTCTAGGCTTTGATCTTCTGCTTAGTGAAAAAAAGACACCTCTGCTCAGACTATTTATACACACCCCAGCCACCATCTGGGCACCTCTCCCCAGGTATTGGCCAGTGCTGCATACATATTCAGCTACAGACTCTCCCTGCCCATTAACTTTCAGAACATTTCCAGACAAACAGGGGGAAGCTGTCCATCCTGTAGTCACTGAAACACAGACCAGAACAGTCAAATGCAGCTACACTGAGTACAGTGAGCCCAAACTAGAAATACAGCTCCACTGAATACAGTGAGCGTAAACTAAATGTACCTAATCTAGCACCTACTGTCTTGCTTCAAAATTGTGTAAGAAACACTAAGATGCCCATCAGGGGGACACACCGGGCATTAAATATGAATATCTTTAATTAAATTCTGGATAAAAATTCGCATACAAGTGAATGGATAAATCAATAGTGACACCAATAGACAATAAACACAAAAATATTAAAATTGGCAACGTTGTCAAACCTAACAGACAGGGGAACCATACAGCCAACTTACATGCAATGTCAACACCTTGCAGATGATGTAATTCGTCACAGTCTGGTGTAGCCAGTAGTAGCTAGTGAACCAGTCTGGAAATGAATTACCATTTTGTGCAATAGGGCCCGTGGGGTAGAATGAATCCTAGCTTTGATAAAGTCCACGCGTAGTGGACAAAACGCGTCAGCGGTCTACCCATTCATTTTTCAGAGGACCCCCCAGCCCTAATGCTCTCAGCACCCCCGTGACGCAGTCTATCTACTCCCGGTCATGTGACCGCAAAGGACACCACTCCCATCTTCCGCACGCATCTGCAAGGAAAGCCTGCACCTAACCAGCAGGAACGAAACCACATGGAGAGCCCCCTTTCTACAGACCCGGACAGCGGAGAGACCCTCAACTAGCACCACAAGCGGGGTGAGTCAGCTACTGTGATTTGCATCCACCACCCCATTTGGAGCCGCTCCACAGTGATCAGATGCTCCTATGGGAAATTAAATGCATATGACTCTGCATATGATTCTGATCTCCCCCTAGCTGGTATACTCCAGCGTGGCGTCACGGACAGTTCCAGTCTCAGAACCCTTTCCAAATCTCCCTACAGCCTGGCAGCAGGCAGCCAGGTCCGGAACTTTTTTGACTCCTATTGAACACTACCTGACTCCCATCTGTGGTTTCCCCTCATTTAGGACGTCCTGTCCCTGTGTTATTCACTGAGACCCCCTGCCCCCTCAGTGCTATTCCAGCTATAGGATCCAGCTGGTCTACTATCATTTAGACCACCTTATATGGTTACTCCTATATACACTGGTCTGCTCTGTACGGTGCCCTGCGGTCACCACTCCATTCTACCCCACGGGCCCTATTGCACAAAATGGTAATTCATTTCCAGACTGGTTCACTAGCTACTACTGGCTACACCAGACTGTGACGAATTACATCATCTGCAAGGTGTTGACATTGCATGTAAGTTGGCTGTATGGTTCCCCTGTCTGTTAGGTTTGACAACGTTGCCAATTTTAATATTTTTGTGTTTATTGTCTATTGGTGTCACTATTGATCTATCCATTCACTTGTATGCGAATTTTTATCCAGAATTTAATTAAAGATATTCATATTTAATGCCCGGTGTGTCCCCCTGATGGGCATCTTAGTGTTTCTTACACAATTTTGAAGCTATTAGTTTAGGCCCTAGGGACCCCACCCTGCCCACCAGGGTGAGTGGCTGCTTGACTGATTGAAATCCCACACTCAGTCAATTGCTTGACTGGTTACACGTTCCCTACGGGAGAATCTTTTAACACTTTATTGTTTAGTACTAGCACCTACTGTACCTAGGAGGGTGAACATTTGAAATCATGGGGAGGTAAACATGGGCAGCTAAGATGCTTCTTTTTTACAACTCCCCTACCCCCCCCCCTCCCATTTAAAGTAGAGTTCTGGGTAACCCTAACTAATCTTAAGTAATACTTCCTCCCCCATAACACCTATACTTATACTTATACACACCTATACTTGCTCACTTCTAAGAAAGATTCTGTATACTGTGCACATACCTAACAACTTTTTAAGATGGGAATAAGGGACACCTATTATCAAAAGTATGTATGTATATAGGACACACCCTGCTACACCCCCCTTAAAGGAGAATTGTACAAACTAAATGATTGGTTAAACCCACAAGTGCTTTTTTTACCACTACTATTCCTTTATATTGGGTTTGAAACTTACAAATGCAGCAGTTTAGAAATTGGATGAAAGGTTTAGCACTGGGAAACACTTTTTGAAAGATAAATATTGCACTTTATATACAACTATATAGATCAGACCAAAATGAGGGACAAATGAGGACGACAGAGGAACAAAGGGACTTTGTTCCAAATGAGGGACAGTCCCTCAAAATCTGGGATAGTTGGGAGCTATGTGTACATACTTACCTATTTTCATGCAGCTCCAGTCCGGACACATGATCTCTCCTGCAGTGGCAAAACTACCAGGGCTGCAACAGTCGCACTTGCGACCGGGTTTTGGCATTCTGCCACTGTCGGGGGGGCCCAGTGGGGTTGCTAGTCGCACGAATCTGAGCTGAGAGCTCTCTCTCATACAGCTCAGAGCTGGTGTTCTATTTAATACGGCCTCCTGTCCTCCCTCCCAAGTCCCTCCTCCTTCCTCTCTCGCACGGGATTGGAGAGGAGACAGCTCAGAGGACAGCTGGCCCCTGAATGCCTCCTTCACCGTATGACAGTTCTTATATAGGCAAGGGGCAGGGCCCCTTGACTTATGCCACCGGGTGGTCCTGCCCCCTTGTGACAGCACAGACAAGTGCATGCTGGGTAAGTGAGGGCACAAGGAGGTGGGGCCACCATGTGATGTCACCAGGTGGCCCCGTCCCTTATCTATATAAGCGCTGTAAAATGATGAAGGAGGCATCCTGCAGGCAGCGGTCCTGTGATTGACGATGGATTTACATCTCTAGTACACAGGCCTGA
>BLSH010224154.1:868484-894777 GCA_018402905.1 Glandirana rugosa | reverse complement strand
CTCTGCACTCTCTGATCACACACACCTGGGACACCCATCTATCTCCTCTCTGTTCTCTCTGATCACACACACCTGGGACACCCATCTATCTCTTCTCTGCACTCTCTGATCACACACACCTGAGACACCCATCTACCTCCTCTCTGCACTCTATGATCACACACACCTGAGACACCCATCTATCTCCTATCTGCACTCTCTGATCAGACACCCATCTATCTCCTCCCTGCACTCTCTGATCACACACACCTGAGACACCCATCTATCTCCTCTCTGCACTCTCTGATCACACACACCTGAGACACCCATCTATCTCCTCTCTGCACTCTCTGATCACACACACCTGAGACACCCATCTATCTCCTCTCTGCACTCTGATCACACACACCTGGGACACCCATCTATCTCCTTTCCGCACTCTCTGATCACACACCTGTGACCATAATCGCTACTTCCTGCACTCTCTGATCACACCAGGGTGGATAAAAGACGGTGATTTTCTAGAAAAAAAAATGCTATATATATATATATATATATATATATATAATGCTTGTGGAGTAAAAATCTATCTGAAGATAGTTTTCTATTTAAGATACATTTAATAATTTTAGTTTATTCAGCATGAAATAGAGCTTAGTTTTGTAGCATGAGGCTGTATATTCTGCAATATTTACATTTTTGGTAAACTCATTCAATGAATCCAAGCTCTGCAAGCTGAGACAACACGCACTGCATTGATGCATTCATACAATTTCACAGTAACCATGAGATAAAACAAAGTTCAGGAATATTCCTTTATCCCGTTGTTTTGCCAAACTATGTACACTACAAACTGTATGATTGAATCGGTTCTGATATTGCTGTTTTACTAACATGACAGCTTATTATTCTAAACGGGAAACCTTTATTTTGTTTGCAAATATTAAAGATTCTAACTACCAGCAAGAATAAGTCCTTACATTTAAATAGCACCTGCCATTTCAGATCCGTCAGGCAGCGCCTGTTAGCTGGCATCCACTCACCTGCTGCTGCCACGTCCCTCACCTTGTGTTAAAGTGTATGGGACTGTCGGTGAGCCAACAGCGGGTCAGAGGAGGAGCCGCTGCGGGACAAAGATGACAGTTGCTCTTTTAAAAATTATGTTTTTAAATTGAGTTGTTTTAAATCCAGCCTTTTTACTAGTGATTTAAATCAAATCCACCCTGGATCACACACCTTGGACACCCATATATCTCCTTCTTGCACTCTCTCATCACACACCTTAGACCATAATGGGTAGCTTTGTATAATTACCAGCTTCCAGTTTTGGTCGAAGCCTAATTGAAAAAAAACTGGATACCATGCACAGCTTCACCAGATTTTGCACTCTCCAGTTTTAGTAAATCAACCCCTTCCTTTCTCATCCTGATGAACAAGGTGTTACATGTGTTTGCAGTCTGGATCACACTGCACAGATACTACTAAGAGCAAGATACCAACTAATACAGGGGAATTGAGAATGCAGGCCCTGCAGCTAACTTTCTCATCCAGATGAAACTGGCTGCATGGAAGTTATGGGTACCACATCAGATACAGCTGTGGTTGTAACCCCTTTTAGCCCAGAGGTATACCTGACAGGCACTAAAGCCTCGTACACATGGGACGACGATCGCACGTACGACCGTGTTGAATCGTATGTTGCATAATGTAAATAGCATACTGACATGCACCCGACGGTCGTACATACAACTTGCGGCCGGCCGAACGTGATGACGTGAACGAGCGTATAAAGAGGAAGTAGCGTCACCCTTTGGGCTCCTTCATCTAATTTCCTGTTAGTTGAAGTGGACTTGGCGCATGCGTGTTTAACACAATACAACTTGTTGTACCCAACTGCTCTACACACGATACAACGATCGTATGCGAGCTTGTTGGTACAACCATGTTTTGTAGTCTGCACATACAACTCCCATGCACGACCGTCGTATGTTCGACTGTTGAAAGCGCGCCCACAAACGATCGATTCCGCATGCAATGGTCGTGAGTACGACGTGTTGAATGCGATCGTCGTCCCGTGTGTACGAGGTATTAGTCTTGTGGGAGGCTGGGCATCATTCGGTGGCTGTCTTAGACATATGCAGTGGGTACTCTCATGTGTAACTACTGCATATGTTTGACAGCCACTGAGTCTTGTACCTTATCTTGCAATTCCCTCCAATAAAATAGGTGGATAAAAAATTAGCAGCGCAGTTTTCCCAGTAAGCACCAGAGGCAGAAGCAGATGGGACATAGAAAGTTGTAGCTGAATTTCTGCTTTAGGCCTCATACACATGGGCGTCTGAGAAAAAAATAAGCAAAACATCGGGTCCAACGTTTTGGAAAAATCTGCGTTTTTTTTCGGCATTTTGCATCGGCATTAGTGAGCGTCGTCGTCAATAGGCGTTTTTAAAAAAAAATCAGTCCTCTGCTACTTTTCAACCTAAAAACGTCGGTGTCAAAAAACGCCCGTGTGTATGAGGCCTTAACCTTTCACACAGCATTCTAATGAGAAGTGCACAAATCTACTTTTGATCCTTTTTTAACTTGTTCAATCAGGTATTTTGAAAGAAATGAAAGATTACATAAAAAAATGCAACAAATGCCAGGAGAAAATGGACCGATCGCGCTTGACATACGACCCCTCTGAAATGCTGGAGGAGTTTGGGCTTGATGTGCAATTGGATGAAACAGATGATGAAGGTAGCGCCCCAGTGTCTACTACCTGCACTGATCCAAAACCTGCAAAAAAGAAACCGGTGGCTAAGCATGAACTGGTCTTTGTAAGTGTTTTGTTCAATTGATCATAGTCATAATCTCTTGCTAATAAATTTTGAATTAATGACACAAGTGAATATATTTAGTATAATTAGAACTCCTTTGATATAAATATATGTTTTGTATTTCTCCTATCACCTTCCAGGATGGCACACCCAAGTAGGCCTGCCGTCCTGGAAGGTTCATAGAAATAACGTTACCGGTATGCAACGTATGTCTTTGTCCTATCACCTTCCAGGACAGCAGGCCTACTTTGGTTTGCCATCCTGGAAGGTTCATAGAAATAACCTTACCGGTACATAACGTATGTCTTTCAGGATGCTCTGGCAGTGGGTAAAGGAGATGGAAGTACATCATACTTATTGTACTACTATAAAGTGAACCTGTAACCTTTTCCTGTTCTATGCTTACTTTTAATGCATTTTTTTTTTTCTTTTTTATGTTGTAGGTTGATAGCAAAGGCATAGTTAAGCAGTCCTCTTCTAAACATAGCCAGGCTGTGCTTGATCAGTTAAACCAGCAGAGACTTGCTAATCAGTTCTGTGATGTGACACTACTCATAGAAGGAGAGGAATACAAGGCTCACAAATCCGTCCTAGCAGCCAGCAGCGAGTACTTCAGAGAGCTGTTCATTGAAAAAGGAGCCGTCTCCAGCCACGAGGCTTTTGTTGATTTATCAGGTGAGAACCAAGTTTTATTTGGTATTATTTAACGTTAAGGCTGAGTTCACATTGTTGCGAATTGGATGCGGATTTCCTTGCATCCAATTTGCATGACGGGAGATTGTGACCGGCTCTCAATGGAGCTGGTCCTCACATCTCCAGGGTGGCCGCGGAGCGCACAGCAGAAGAGTCCTGTGCATCTTTGGCTTTGTTTCAGGTCCGAATTCCACCAAAAATTTGGACCTGAAACGGTGAATGGGCACGCACCGGACCCCCTGCTGTGCCCCGCAGCTGCACACTGTGTGAACCCAGCCTTAAAGTTAAGTCCTCAAATAAACAGGAGTTACATCATAGGTCGCTGAAGTGGGGCCAGAAAACGTGGAGTAGAAGATGGTGGCAGTGGGGGAAAGCAAGGTGATAGCAAACCTGGATTTGTAAGGCAATTTTGGAGTTTGGTGTGCTATAATGTGAAAGAATGCTGTGCTTCAGTTACATACAGCGCTGTTTTCCAGCAGCAGGACAGGTACTTCCCATCCTACATTTAAAACAGAATTGAGTCTTGCTGAGCATTGCCTAGTCATTCACAGGATGCTTGGTATTTTCTGAATGAATACAAAGCTACCTCTGATCGGCTGAGGCGCCTCATTCAGGAAATACAAAGCTTCCTGTGAACAACTGAGCAGCGCTCAGCCCAAATCAAATTTTTGTTCCAGGACCGAAAGTTCCTTTTCCCGCCGCCGGAACACAGAACTATATACTGTATGTAGCTATGGCTACATACAGCACTGATAGCCGTTTCATGTGTTCGTGTTGGAAATGTTTTGTGTTTTTTTGACCAGCTTGGTGGTAGCAGGACAAATAGAGAGGGTGAATCTCCCTAACGGGGACACAGACAGCAATAAAACCTGACAAGTGTTCTAATCTCTCTCCGCTCTACCCAAAACAAAAAAAAAAGTTTTGCCTTTTAGTTATACTTTTATTGTTCACTAAAACATCGAGTTAAGCTTTAAAGTGGAAGTTTAAGTAATAACAGACTGCTTCCTGCTGACCTCTTTTGTATGTATGGCTATATATAAAGCATTTTAAATAAGTACCTATGCCAGTGGTTCTCAACTCCAGTCCTCAGGACCCACCAACAGGCCAGATTTTAAGTATTACCTTGGGGAGATGCAGACTAGAATACTGCAATCACTGAGCAGCAAATGATATCACCTGTGATTTATTTCAGTTATCCTGCAAACCTGGCCTGTTAGTGGGTCCAGAGGACCGGAGTTGAGAACCACTGACCTATGCTGTTTGAAATCCAATAGTTCACTGTCTCATCCTGTTCTGTGCATTCTCACTTGTCTTCTGTTCTTGGCACTTTTCAGAAAATCATAGCAGTGAAGCAGTCATTAGAGGGCAATCGCTGACAGCATAACACATGCTGCTACTGAGGGAGGGAAATTTTCTGTCTTTTTTTGTTTGTTTAGCAAAAAATAAAAAAACCCAGTGGTGATCAAATACCACCAAAAGAAAGCCCAAGAGGATAAAAAATGTGTTTGGGCACAGTGTATTTGTCATTTAACCACTTCAGTACTGAGCCTGTTTTTTGGGTTCGGCGTCTACGAGTTAAAAACTGTTTTTTTTTTTTTTGCTATAAAATTACTTGGAATCCCCCAAACATTATATATATCATTTTTTTTCTAACACCCTAGAGAATAAAATGGCGGTCATTGCAAAACTTTGTCACACCGTATTTGCGCAGCGGTCTTCCAAGCGTGATTTAAAAAAAAATAAAAATCTGTTTTTTGAGTTAAAAAATAAGAAAGAAAGAAAGTTAGGCCATTTTTTTCCCATATTTTGAAAGATAATGTTATGCTGAGTAAAACGATACCCAACGTGTCATGCTTCAAAATTGCGTCCGCTCGCAGAATGGAGACAAACTTTGCAACTAAAAAATTTCCATTGGCGACCTTTAAAAAAATTCTGCAGGTTAGCAGTTTTGAGTTACAGAGGAGGTCTAGTGCTAGAATTATTGCTCTCGCTCTAACGATCACGGCGATACCTCATGTGTGGTTTGAACACCGTTTTCATATGTGGACGGGACTTACGTATGCGTTCGCTTCTGTGCGCGAGCTCGCGGGGACGAAGCTCTTTAATTTTTTTTTTCTTTTAATTATTTATTTATTTTACTTTTTATTTTTACACTGTTACTTTTTTTTAAAAAAAAAAGATCACTTTTATTCCTATTACAAGAAATGTAAACATTCCTTGTAATAGAAAAAAGCTCATATTTACAGTAAAATGCAAAAGAAATAAAAATAATAATAATTTGAAAAAATGACAGTGGCAAAAAAAAAATGGGCCCTTTATGACCGTTGGGCGGAAATGACGCTGATAAAAGTGATCTCGAGGCAAATCGGCTGCTAAGACCACTTTTATCAAACACAGAATCGCCAGCTGAAAAAAGATATCTGAATGGTACCTGTAGCTGCAGGCACCATCCAGATACCCAGGCTCAAACTTACGACGTTATATGACGTGACTCTGAGTGAAGTAGTTAAAGTGTGACAATGCTGAAAGCTGGCCTGGGCAGGAAGGGGGTAAAGTGTCCAGTAGGCAAGTGGCTAAGGAGAGGGGAGAGTTCTCAATAAGAAAATGACTGCTCTGGCCTGCAGCAAAATGACCACTTCAGGCAAAAAAGAAACAGAAGCAATGGTGGAGTTAGTGTTTGTTACCCCAACACCTGATATGTGCCTGCTGTACCATGTACTTGTATGAGAAAGTCTCCTGTTCTTTGTATTGCTTCCTTTTGTGTGAAATCCCTGGTGTTCCTGCCAGTCCCTCCACTTTCCTATTAGAAACTGACCACACTAAGCAGGAGAACACACCATGTTCAGTTCTTTAGCTATGCTGGGAACTCGGTGCACTCTTCAATGATCAGACTTGTCCTGACACTCCTCCCCTTCACAGCCATTCACTTGAGAGTTCAGTGTGCTGATGCTTCTCCTCCCCCTAGCTCTTATGCAGCTGAGAACAGAGGGAATGTGATCACTTATAAAAAAAAAAAAAAAAAAAATAAGGTATTTATAATGTATTTTCATATCTATACACAAATGTTTTGCTTTTCATTTCAGTTTTAAACTGAATGGGTTGTTTTACAAGGTGATCGTTTACAGTCAGTTTAATTTACGGTACACCCAAATTTTGCTGACATAATTATTAATGTAGAATGTATGTTCCTTGGTAAGGAACATTCATTTTTTTCAAGTTCTGCTTCAACTGCTAATTTAAATGATCTTTTCATTAAAAGAGCAGTATGGATTTCTTTTTTTTTTTTCCACATTAATACTTCCCTAGGTGCATGCAGCATCGGTCCCCCGGCGCCTCTGCACTGAGAACCGAGTGATCGAACACCGCTGATCACTCTGTTTTCACAGCTCCGTGAGCAGAGAGCTGCAGACTGTCAGTAACAGCTCTCTGCTCATCTGCGGAGCAGCCATCTCAGGCTCTCAGCGGCTCGCTGAGACAGGTGTCAGTCCAGGCACCTGGCGGATCCTGACTCTGTAGTCTGGATGACGTGGTGCCTGGATTGACTTGTGTGACGGAAAAGGAATTGCACTTCTTTGATCCATAGGCGAAGCCCAGCCAAACTAACTTTGGCTAGACTTCTCCTTTAAGTTAACTGAAGAGAGCAAAAGTGGCTGATGCTTAGTCCATTTTTCTAAAGGTTTAGCTGACCTGAGTGTTATGAACAACCACATATTTACATCTTTGTGTTAGAGATTCTGTTAACTCTTGTGATGTGTTTTTGTTACAAATTCAAACATAAATGATATTTAACAAATCTTTCAAATCGCCAACTGATTTATTTATTTATTTTTTAATGCTTAATCTGTAGGTTTTTGTAAGTCCAGTTTCCTGCCGTTGCTAGAATTTGCATACACCTCAGAACTAATGTTTGATTTTTGCAGTATGGCTGACCTAGCCATGCTTGCCCGCCACCTTTACATGCATGAAGTGCTGGAAATCTGTGAATCTATTCATAAACAGATGGAGGAAAAGCAGCTTACTTTGTATCAACAGGGGGATGTCCAGACTGTAGCTTCAGAAAAGAATATTCTTAATGTCAATATACAAGGACCTACACATGAAGATAAGACCACCTCCCCTGTCATGATAGAAGTGACAGATGGTCAACACATATTGAATGAAAACAACATGGAGTGTCAGACTGCAGCACAAACACATTCCGGAAATGACATAATTGCCATTGCTTCACAAGACCCAACTGCTATTTCAGCACGAATGTCTGTTCATCTTTCTAGTGACAATGTTGCTGCCACCTCTGTTGATGGCGCTACAGCCGTATATATCTCCAGTATTTCAAATGCCTCATCAGAGCTGCAGCCTACAGTCTTTGTTCCTGCTGTTATTGAGGTTGCGTCTGTTCAGCCAGAATCTCATCAGATAGTAGTTGAATGTCTAGATACCCAGTGTTCGTCTCTTATTAAAAAACAAGCTTCCGAGATAATAGACTGTGAAAATGCAGATAAAGACTCTGAAGCTGATTTAAAAGAAAATGCATTGCAGACGGACATGGCAAGTGTGAGTTTGCCATGCGTGGAGGATATAGAAGTTAATATGGACATTGTTGTAGTAGAAGATACAGTGAAAAATAAGGAGAATTTGAAGAGAAAACATAGTAGAATGTCAACGTCTCCAGATTCTCCTGGGGGTGGAATGATGTCTGCAGCTGGAATTCCAGATAGTGGAGCAAGCACATCTTTTGAAGGAGCTGCTGATGCTGGAGCAGATACATCAGGTGATAGCACTGCCTTGACAGAAGCAAGTGCTTCCACAGAGGATGATCCTACTTCTTCAGATGGGGGCCAGTATAAGGGCAAGCTGAGGGAGCGCTCTATTGAAGAAGGTGGATACATTCAAATGCACAGAGGAAAAGAGAGAAAGCATGCAAGTAGAAAGATGAACCATAAATCTGCAGTTCAACAGGTACATGATGGTAACTTTTTGAAAAATCAGATTTAGTATATTTTTCTTCAGTTGTTGGCCTGTCAATACACTTTGGTGATTTTTGGCTTTCTAGAAATTCTATCATCACTGCTAAAATAATAATGGCATACAATATTTTTAGCATTATACAAACACAATTACTTAAAGCAGAGTTCCACCCAACTTTACCACTAGGTCCACCACCCTTCGTTTTTGTATATATATATATATATATATATATATATATATATATATATATATATATATAATTATTATTTTTTTCTTACCTTTTTTTATGAAGTACAAAGGTGTACTTCCGTCCCAGCTGCGACGAGGTACATCATTTCCTCTGCTGCCTCGAGCCCTCCTTCCCCCCCCCCCCCACCTTCTGGGACCTGTGTGTGTCCCAGAAGAGGACAGGGCCAATCAAAAAGCACTGTGTGACTCGCGCATGTGCAGTAGGAAACAGGCTGTGAAGCCTGAAGGCTCCACTGCCTGTTTCCCTTAGTTGCAATGGCGGTGCCTGCACCCGAGCCACGGGGGGCCGACATCGCGGGCTCCCTGGACAGGTAAGTGTCCTTATTAAAAGTCAGCAGCTACAGTATTTGTAGCTTCTGACAATAAAAACAAAACTTTTTTGAGGCTGGAACTCCACTTTAACATGCATGCACTCATTAGGAGGGGGGAAGGGGGGTGTATTCCATGTGTTTTAGAGCAACCACATGTCTTTGTTTTTAAAACCCAAGGTTTCATCAACCACATTATTCAGTCTGCTGCACCTAAGAGTGCTGTATTACATTGCTTTGCTATACTGTATGCCTTACACGCACTGTAATCATTTTGCCAACATTTTTAAATGAAACAATAGTCCAGTCTCTCTTGACCAAACTATATTTCTCAAAAGGACCCTATTAGAACATCATGGAGGCTTCCGCTGCTGAGGTCTCCTTTTGAGAATGTTAGTTCCCTGGTTGCATTGCTGTCTGTCACTGACCCTAGAACAAGTATAGAGAGAAATAAATTGACAATCACTGCTTGTTCTGGGTCTGTGATTGAAAAGTACTTGGAGTATGTAAACCAAGCAGTAAATATTCCTTTATTTAGGATTGCATCAAAATGACAATCAGATAAATAAAAAAGAAAACAGGAACATTGAGATGCATACAATAAACATATACGCCTCTTTGTTGTCAGTACAGTCAATGCCAGCAGTGTGTGACTTTGGAGTATCAAAACATCAGAACTATAATCCATCATTCCCCTTATCCACTATAAAAGGAAATAAGCAAGAGATATAAAATCAGGATGTATAGGTTTGTTGCAGGTTTGTAGTAACCAACCATTGGCAGATGCGCTGCTATTTCTAGGAAGGAAAGAGAAAGGGAAGGGGGAGGAGAGACAAGAGTAAAGGGGAGTGGTAGAGTCCTGAGGGGAGTGGACGGGGCGGACTATATGTAAGCATCCTAAGGCGACCATGATCAGAGGTATACTACATGTATTGCAGGTATTCATCTGTTTAAGCGAAAAAGATCCCAATAAAATGGGAATGTTTTGAATGTTGTTTACCCTGGCAAGCCATTGGGCTACAGTTGGTGGAGCCTAACAGGGGAAGTTCTACTTTTCTCCTCTTCCCATCCATCCCCCGCCACTATTGAAGTTTTTTTTTTTTTTTTCAGGGAGCAGGTACCTAGTTTTGGTAGGTACCTCCTCCCACTTTTGACCCCACCCCAATTCCCCAGCCACAACCTCCTGGGACACGTCACAAGTCCCAAGAGGCTGTGAGTCCATTGAGCAAGTGCAGCGGACTTGTCAACACTAGGAAGCCGACCTCCACCTGCAAGATGGCAGCATCAGGGACTCAAAAACTGGAAAGAAACTGGGTCGGGTGACGATAGTGCTGGACTGGTAAGTCCATGATTATTAAAAGTCAGCCACTAACGTATTTGTAGCTGCTGACTTTTAATTACATTTTTTTTTATATATATATATATATGTCATGCATGGACATTTTTTTTTTTTTTTTTTTAACATAATCTTTGCACTTCAAATGAAACTGTATTCTCTTGACTACTAGGCTGCCAGAAAACTGGTGGAGAGGGGCAAGAAAAGAATGTTGCCACCCAAAACTGAGGTTGTAAAAGATGAAGAGGAACACGCATGTAAAGATTGCGGAATGGTGTTTGAACGTAAATATGCCTTAATTATGCATGGCATAAAGCACAACCACAAAGAATTCAAATGTCCGGTGAGTCATCGGTTTTCTGAAATATGCAGCTTCATATTCTAATAAAGATTTAAATATTGAGTTAATCACTTTAGATAAATGCCTATCTACCTTTTAATATGAATAATTTTGACTATTAGCTAGAAATTTATAGTGTGAGGAAAGCTGTAATTGACCAACAGTTAAATGACGTTGCAGAACCTCATGGTTTTCTTATAAAATGTGGCCATCACAGGTGTGAAAGCAGCCCATTAACACTGAACTCCAGCCAGGAGGAAAAAAAATATCATTAGTGTCAATAGACCTAATAGTTTTGCATTAAAGGCTTCCTATGAAAATGGTTGTCTTATGCGTGCTCTTTGTTTTATGTAAGAGTGCTCCAATACAAAGAAAACACTTGGTGATACTGCCAGTTGGCTTCATTATGTAGTGCTGCCACCTGAGCTTATGTAGTGCTGCTACCTGAGCTTCCCCAATATTACAGTGCGCTCTACAAGCTGCCTATATCATGGGGGAATGCCTCCAGCTTGGCGATTAGCAGCAGGTAATTCCTGGAAGCTCACTGCTATCATAGGGCAAACAAAGCCACAGTGTGCTTCATGGGACAGGTGAAGCATTTTGAAAGAGCCCCACCCACAGATCAGGACCATATCTTGGGGAGAATAATTGATTAAGTGATAATGATGAACAGGCTTTAAAGTGGAATTTTATCTATAACTTGTAACTGTCACAGAGAACTGTTTACAAGATAAAGTGGAACTTTACTCATAACAACTTAAACGTAACAATGTTCTTTAACAAGGAACATACATTCCACATTTAATAATTATGCTACCAAAATTAGTGTGTGCTGTAAATTGGCTCCAGCATTGTTTCTGTTTCTTCTTGCTGGAGGCTGCCATTTTGCTGAAGCCCAGAGCCCCCGAACAGCAGTAAATCTTTTGTAGAACTGTAAAATAAAATTTGTATTGATAAATTTTCTTTCTCTAATAAGCATATAGTCTAAATGATATTGTATTAAAGACCTTGTTTGTTTTACTTTGTAGCTGTGCAAGAAAGAGTTTCAGTACAGAGCATCCTTACGCGCCCATCTTATAAGACACGCACGGAGAACAGAACCATCTGTTGTAGAGACAGACAGAGCAATGACCAAAGGAGCCATCAAGCGCCAATACATTTGTGATATTTGTGGAAGAACGCTTCCTAAAATGTGCTCTCTGCGAATGCACATGTTGAAACATACTGGTGTCAAGCCACATGCATGTCAGGTAAGTGTGCCACTTTAGGAATCATAACTAACAGTAGTACTGACCTCTCCCTATGGGTACTTTTCAGTTAAAGAAAGTCTGTAAACTCTCATAAATAATAAAAGTGCAAATGAACATATCCTACATGGTCTGTTATAATAACAAAAGCTGAGATTTTACTTGAGTAGTACACTTATTTGAAAATGCAAGGATGAATTCTTGTCCCAGTGTGTCTTATTGGTATTGAAAGTTTTAGTGTTATAGGTCATTGGTTGTCCCGTTGCATAACATTGTTTTCCAGTTAAGAAAACACTTTTTGTTTAAAAATGAAATAAAATGTCCTGTTAATGATCATACTCCCCTTTTTATTTATTTATATATATGTCTATATCCCACCTGTGATCACATAACTTTTGATATGGCAATACATCCCGTGGCCTTTGAATGCCACATCATGGGGTTGGATAGGGCGAGATTTTTGATGAAATTTTTCAGACTTGACAGACTTTTTGTTATTCCTATCTTAGGGCGATATAAGCTTGATTCCAAGAGCTACTCACAAAGTGATTTGTAAATGATCACCTTGTACAACAACCCATTCAGTTTAAAACTGAAATAAAGGGCAAACATTTGTGTATAGATATAAAAAAAAACATTTGTGATCACATTCTCTCTGTTCTCAGCTGCATAAGTGCCGAGGGGAGGAGAAGCAGCACTGAGCTTCCCAGTGAATGGCTCTGCAGGGGATGCATATCAGGACAAGTCTGATGATTGGAAGAGAGCAGCCTGAGTTGCCAGCACAGCTAGAGAACTGACCAGGCTGAGTTCTCCTGCTTCGTGTGGTCCGTTTTTAACAGGAAAACATAGGGACTGGCGTGAACACAAGAGATTTTACATAAAGGATATAATACAAAGAGAACAGGATACTTTTTCATACATGTACATGGTACTGCGGGCACATATCAGGAATATGAAGTGTTGCGGGTAACAAATCCTTTTTAAGGTCTACATTTTTCCCCTGAAGCAACTTGCAGAAGGAAAGCAGCTGTTAATATCTGCCTGTTTCAGTGTAACCACCGTATTTTCTGTCGTATAAGACGACTTTTTATACTAAAAAACATCCCCCAAAAATCGGGGGTCATCTTATACGCCGGATACTGTAGCTTCGGCTACATACAGAACGTCCATGTTAAGTGCTTTATCCCTCTGAATGTGTAATACTGTAGCTTCGGCTACTTACAGAACGTTCCTCTGCTGTAATTCTGTATGTACCGCGCTGAGCTAATCACGGCATTCTGCTCGGATTGGCAACGTTTGTAATAGCCCGCCTCTCTGACTCGGCCAATCCGAGCAGGCTTTGTATGCATTAAAAGAATATACCACGTGTTGTGATTGGCTCAGCGCGGTACATACCGAATTACAGCACAGGAACATTCTGTAAGTAGCCGAAGCTACAGTATTACATATCCAGTGGGCTAAAACCTTTTAATATGGATGTTCTGTAAGTAGCCGAATCTACAGTACCGATACTGTATTACACATTTAGGGGGCTAAAAGATTAATAGGGAAGTTCTGTAAGTAGCCAAAGCTACAGTACTTTATTAGGGCACATCCAGTGGGCTGATTTTATTAAATGGTGTTGCCTCGGAAGGGGGGGGTAGTCTTATACGTCGAGAATAGGGCAAACCCTATGATTTAACTGGAAAATTAGGGGGTCGTCTTATATGGCCAGTCGCCTTATACACCGGAAAATACGGTAGATAGATTCCTTTTAGTGTGTCTCAATGCATGTAGTAATATTTGCTTGAAGTAAAAACCTAACCTTATTTTGAGGTTATTTCCTAAAGTAAACTTTATGGGACTGATATATCAGGCCTCCTTCAGGTAGTTGCTTGGCATTTTATACCAGGGTGGATTTGATTTAAATCGCTAATAAAAAGGCTTGATTTAAATCATAATTTTTAAAGGGCAGCTGTCATCTCTGTCCCGCAGCGGCTTTTCCTTTGACCTGCTGTTGACAGTCCCATTCACTTTAATGGGACTGCTGGTGATGCAGCAGTGACACAACAAGGTGAGGGACATGGCGGCTGCCATGATGGATCTGAAATGGCAGGTGCTCTTATATGTAAGAACTTATTCTATCTGGTAGTTGGAATCTTTAATATTTGCAAACACAATGAAGGTTTCCTATTAATGCCTCATACACACACGGACATTTTTTGATGCCGTGTTTTTTGCAGCTCTCCATGTTAGTCAATGGCCCCATAAAAACAATGACGTTTTTGAGCTGTAGATGGCGTCTGCGTTAGTGAGCTGAAAGTAGAACCCACGGCCAGCATGTTCCAAGGTTGTAAGGTTTTGGCATTTTTGATGCTGATGCCGCAAAACGCTCACTACCGCTCACTATCGCTGTGCCGACGTTAACCAGCGTTTTTGATGTCAACGTTCTTAGGTTAAAAAATAGCAGAGGAATGTTTTTTTAAAAAAAAAAGCCTATTGACGCCGACGCTCACTAACACGCAAGGCCTTAGAATAATAAGCTGTCAGGTTAGTAAAACAGCGATATCAGAACCAATTCAATCATACAGTTTGTAGTGTACATAGATTTGCAAAACAATGGAATAAATGAATATTCCTCAACTTTTGTTTTATCTCATGGTTACTGTGAAATTGTGTGAATGCATCAATGCAGTGCATGTTATCTCAGCTTGCAGAGCTTGGATTTATTGAATGAGTTTACCAAAAATTGCAGATTATACAGCCTCATGATACATAACTAAGCTTCATTTCATTAAATACAAAAATAGAGATAGTATTCCCGCACTCCAATAGTAGATGGGTCTCTATTACCTGCGCCTAATATGCTTCATTCAGCAATTTCCGTAAATGTAATATTTATCAGCAGCTACCTTTAGAAAAGATTATAATCTGCACAAAACATAAGTTATACTAATCCAGAATTGCTGAATCTGCATACACAAATGTGAGCGCTACCACATTTGTGTATGCAGATTCAGCAATTCTGGATTAGTATAACTTATGTTTTGTACAGAAGCTTCATTTCATGCTGAATAAACAAAATTATTAATGTATCTTGAATAGAAAACTATCTTTAGATATATTTTTACTCCAAACGCATTTTATTAAAATAAATTTGATAAAACTCAAAAAAATATGATTTAAATAAAAAATTCTGGCACTTTTGATTTTTTTAAAAAAAATAATCATCGATTTTTATCCACCCTGACTTATGCTGACCCAATACCTTTTGAGGCACTGCCTTGTTACAAACCTGCAAACCAGGCAAACAAGAGTAAAGTCGGAAATTGTTATCTGCATACTTGTTTGGAATCAGTGATTGAAAATAATAAAGCCAGGCTGTTAGCATTTTGGCTAGACAGTTGGCAGTGGCTTGCTCCATGTTTCTTTCATGAGGTTTCCTTTAAAGTGAACCCCTGCTTTGCCTATGCTGAACAGACAAGCTAATTTAAAGTGGTTGTAAACCCTCCAAGGTTTTTCACCTTAATGTATGCTATGCTTTAAGGTGAAAAACATTTTCATCTGCAGCAGCCCCCCCGAGCCCCCTTTACTTACTTGAGCCCAAAACGATCGCGAGGTGGGGACGAACCTCGCAGCTCACCCGAGCTGCTCCGCTTCTCATTGGCTGGATTGAAAGCGGGGAGCCATTGGCTCCCGCTGCTGTCAATCAAGTCCAGTGACCCGGGGGCCGGGCCAAGTCCCGCTGTTTGTGTGAATATACACGACAGCAGAACTCGGGAGCGTGCCTGCATGGGTGACCCCAGGGAAGCGTGGTGGCCACTTGAGAAGAGGAGGAGCCCGGAGCACCGCTGGAGGACCCCAGAAGACGGGGTTAGGGGCCACTCTGTGCAAAACCACTGCACAGAGGAGGTGAGTATAACATGTTTGTTATTTAAAAAAAAAAAAAATGAGCCTTGTTTACAATCATTTGCATAGACTTCCTTGCTACCCTAATGAGCAACAAATCGCCTTGCACCGGCTTTCACATAAGGGGAGGTGAAGGAATTGAAAACTCCCTCTTATCCAGTAGTAGTGAGAATTTTGATTTGAGCAGCCAAACAGAAGGAACTCATGGGGAAGCCAAGTATGTGCTTCTGGTGGGACCGCCACTAAAGATCCTGTTTCTTTATCCTGCGCTGCAAAGCAAAAGTTCACTTTTTATGTAGTTTGTCCCTGTACATTTATTTCATCTTTCTTCGTCTTCGTCTTGCACAAAATGTTGTGTTCTTTACAACTCTGTGTCAGTAAAATGTTCTCTGTTGTCTTTTATAGATATGTGATAAGACATTTACACACAAACATGGATTAAAGATGCACAAAGCTTTGCATGAAACGGAGAAGCAGTTCAAATGCCATATGTGTGACAAGTCCTTTGTAACCAACCGCAGTCTGCAAGAGCATGTGAGCACACATACAGGTAATGTGGTGTTGATGTATCTGTCAGTCCCTGTTTCTTCATTTTATGTTTTGATGTGGAACATCAGATAAATTGCCAAATACACAATTGAAATCTATTTGGGGACTGTTTCATGTATAGCATTTGTAATTCTGTTTATTTATCCCTGCCACAATTGCTAGTCAAGTAGATTGCTCTACAATTACTTTGTGACTTGCCTGAACCTTGAATAAAATGCAGTATATTAGCAAGGTGCTGATGCTGATTAGTTGTTCAATGCATGTGTTGGAGAGGTGACATGGGAAGGACATAAGCTAAGCCAGTGGTTTTACCTGCCTAGCTATGCAGTGTAGCAGAAATGTGTGAATTGCAGAAATTACAAATCCTTTTATTATCTATTAACCACGTTTACTCCCCTTTCTGACCAGGCCATTTTTTGCGATACGGCACTGCATTGCTTTACCTGACAATTGCGTGGTCGTGTGATGTTGCACCCAAATAAAATTGATGTTCTTTTTTCCCATAAATAGAGCTTTCTTTTGGTAGTATATGATCACCTCTGTGGGGGTTTTTTTCACTATAAACAAGAAAAAAACGTCAATTTTGAAAGAAAAAAAAAATATATATATTTTTTACTTTCTGTTATAAAGCATATCCAATAAAAAAAATTTAAAAATCCAAATTTCTTCATTAGTTTGGGCCAATTTGTATTCTGCTACATATTTTTGGTAAAAAAAAAATCCCAATAAGTGTATATTGATTGGTTTGTGCAAAAGTTATAGCATCTACAAACTATGGGATAGATTTATGGACTTTTTCCAGATCAGCAATTTTTAGCGGGACTGCGGCATTGTGGCGGACAAATTTGACACGGAGGGACACTCTTTGAGGGACCAGTGACACAAATACAGTGATTAGTGCTAAAAACAAAACAAAATGCACGCTCACTGTATAAATGACACTGGAAGGGAAGGGGTTAACATCCGGGGCAATCAAAGGGTTAAGTGTGTTCCCCGGGTGCGCTTTCTTACTGTGTGGGGGATGGACTGACTCGAAGAAGAGACGCATCTGTGCTCCTTAGCAGGAACCACATTTCTCTCTCTGCCTTGCTGACAGAACAACAGTCTGCCTTGTTTACATAGGCAGACTGCCATTCTGTTTCTCCAGCAAACGATCGCAGGTGGCCGGCCTGCAATAAGGGGCGTCGGGCCAGCAGAATGGCTCCCTCTGTGTTCAATCCCCCGGGAGCTTGGCTCCAGCAGCACGTGTGCGCCACAGAGCCAATGGAAACAATCGCGTATATGTACGTGATTTTGCGCTAAAGGGCCGCCCTGCTGCAGTATATGTACGTGGGGCGGTCCTTAAGTGGTTAAAATGATGACAAAAATGCCACACAGTAGCGTACATAATATGAAGATTGCAGGTGTATTATGAGCACAAAAACATTTGATGGGCATATCCGATGCTTAATATGGAGTAGTCTGTCAAACATTTAATAAAGTCAGATTTCTGCTGTCACAAACTATCTTATAGTAATGCAGGTAGCATTTCTGAACACTGAAGTTAGGGTGCATATGGGTAAACCCAAGATTCGCTTTTTTGAACCTTTAGTTTTAATTAAACGTGTCAGTGAAAGGCAAAGCAACAGGCTTGCTTTATTACCCTCCTTTCCATCACTCCATTTCAGCTACCAAGAGCAAGGAAAGTCCACATTAAACTCCGTTTCTCTAGTCAAAGCTTACACAGGGCTGTGGACTTTATCCATACCTATGTAGCGATGTTAGGCAAACCACCAGCACTGTTACAGGAGAGGAGTGGAAGGGAATCAAATGGATGCCTCCCTACCTGGAAGTACTTTTCAGTTTTGTGTCACAATATCGGTGCAACGGTTTATAAAGTGCAAAACTCCATAAATATATGAAAGTTAATTTTAGGGCACACAAACAAAATATATTACTCAATTTTTTGGAAAATATAAAAGGTGACAGATTCTCTTTGAGATATCAGGGATCTTTTAGACTGACTGCTGCTGGGGTGTGTGTTTAAACCCCCCCACTGCTGATGACTTATGGCATACGCCAGAAAAAGGGTTAAAGAATAAGTTCACTTTTAAAAAATAAATAAATGCACATGTTTTGCAGGTAACTGTGCATTTATTTTTTTTTTTTTGCAGCCTGTAAAGCATTGCACTCGCCATCAGCAGATTGCTGGTGCCATGCAGGTCTTCTGCAGATTTGTCAGTGTATCTGTGTACCTGTACATCCCATACGGGCAAGCAGGTACACGGGCAGGAACAATCGATGAACTACCAAGACGCTCCACAGTGCTGTGGTATTTCATAGAGACAGGGCTGGTGCAAGGATTTTTGACGCCCTAGGCGAAACCTAATTTTCCTGCCCCCATTGACTCCACCCCCTTTGCCCTGCCCATGTGACAGGAGGTGGCACTATACAGGGGGCATTGGCTCTGCTTCCTCTAGCGCTGGTTCCAGTGTTGAGCCTCCTAATTACACTACCGGTCGCATGGAGCAGCTGCCTGAGACTGAGTTAGTTACATGCTGCAGCCTGCAGAGCATGCAGACGCAGAGGGAAACCAGTGGCCAGGCGCCCCTAGGCAGCAGTGCGCCCTAGGCGTTTGCCTAGTGGTAGGACCGGCCCTGCATAGAGAACTACAAACCGACATCCGCAATGGATGTCGGGGCTTGTAGTTCATTCATACACAGAGCTCTGTGTATGAATGACGCGGCTGTGGTGCGTGTGATTTAAAAAACTGACAGCTAGTACAGGGAACTTCTATGCTGCTGTCACAGTGACGGGGGGATTGGGCAGCGGCTGCAGCACTGGGTACATGTTCCACTCTGATAATAGGTGCAACATGTAACAAGTTCTCAAAAGTGAAATTATTCTTTAAAAGCATCATTTGTGTGCCATTGAAATGATGCACATGGAAGAGCCATATTTGCTCAATACATGTTGAGGCCGTGCTCCTTTCTTTTCAGTACAAACACAGTGGTTTTACTTTACTGCTTCTCAGAATGCAAGTGTAAAAGCCGGCCAAGAAAACAAAACACTCCGTATAATGATATTTTATCTCAACAGTTGCTAAGAGACAGCCAGAGTAATTGCACTATTATTTCAGAAATATCTTAAGCATCCTAAAGCGGAGCTAAACTTACCTTTTTTTTACCTGGCTTTTTTTTTTTTTTTCATAGGGGAAACAAAGTATGTCTGCACAGTGTGCGGTAAAACATACCACAGAGCATCTGGACTTAGTAAGCATCTCAAGAAGCACAGGCCTAAAGCTGAAGTTCAAGAATATCATTGCACACAGTGAGTGTACTTTGAAAATAGTTCCAGGTTTTAGACGGTGATTTCACAAGCAAAATATGATGATAGTCATAACATAGCAGCTGTTCAGTATGTGAAGTCGTGACAGGGTTTGAGACAAATATAGACAGCATGTGGAATGCAGACAAATACAACACCCTTAGGCCTTGTTTACATTTGTGGTTGTGGGGTTTGTAAAAATGGGCAATTAAGTTGCTTTTTTACCATCCCTCCCTAAGCTGCAAGTGCAGCCATCAGGAATTTACATATGCTACGGCCATGATGCTTTATCCTTCTGGCGCTTTTCATTTGATGGATAGTACTGCTGCCAAATGTGACCTCTTCAAATGTGGCATGCTATCCCCATTGAGAAAGCCCATCCGGCTACCAAAAAAAAAAAAAAAGCATTTGGGAGGTATTGCCTACTAGACATGTGTAAGCCACCACTCTGTGAAAAGCGATTCACAGTGGATTGCTTTTTGTAGATAACCACTGGATTAAAGTTGGATTTCCTGTGTTGGAAATGTGTAGCCAGCTCTCTGATTCTGCTCATCACAAAGCTAAACCAGTGCTGCTGTTTTGCTTGTGCAAGTCTGTGAAATAATTTCACTTGATGGATTGGCTTGCACTAATATATCTGACCTACATTGTTTCCCAGCTCTAATCCTCAAGTGCCACTAACCGTTCAATTTTGGTAGATGGCTGCGTTAGGCCGTTTGTTCCACAGTTATTTTAGGGCTCGTTTACACCGTGCAATGACAACAGTTGTTTTGTTTGTGCCTCATTTACACTGCAACACAGCTGGTGGGTGCAGGCTGTGGAGCTGCGGTAAAATACAAACGTAGCATTTTACTGCAGTGCACTGGATAGCATTGCAGCACACTGCGGTGCTCTGTGGAGACCTGAATTGAGGTGTCACTTTGTGACACTTCAGATAAAGTTGAAAAAAAATTGTAAACAGTTCAGTGTGCTGAAACGATATTCACACTGCAGGTTCATTGAAGTTTCAGCATTCAGTTCTATGTGAAGGAGCCCTGATCTAGTAGTAATTGGAGATAATAGGTATATTTAAAGGGGTTGTAAAGGCAGAAGGTTTTTTTATCTTAATGCATTCTATGTATTAAGATAAAAAGCCTTCTGGGTGCAGCAGCCCCCCTCAGAACCCCAAATACTTACCTGAGGTCCATCTAGATCCAGCGTTGTTGCACGAGAGACTCGGCTGTCCGGTGCTCTTTTCGTCATTGGCTGAGACAGTTGCTCCCGCTGCTGTCAATCAAAGTCAATGAGCCAGTGAGAGGGGGCGTGGCCAGGCCTCCATGTCTGAATGGACACCAGGAGCTGTGGCTCGGCTTGGGTGCCCCATAGTAAGCTGCTTGCTGTGGGGGCACACAACAGGAGGGAGGGGCCAGGATCACAGAAGAGGGACCTGAGAAGAGAAGGATCTGGGCTGCTCTGTGCAAAACCAGAGGAGGTAAGTATAACATGTTTGTTATTTTTAACGGAAAAAAAAAACCAAGACTTTAGTATCGCTTTAAGAGGAGGTGACAGCTAAGTATTGGCTTAGGTTTGATTTACTGGCAAACTCTCTGGCTTCACCACCAAAGAACACCGTAGAACAGCAGGGCTGAGTGGCCAGGTATATTCCTTTTTAATTGGTCTACATATGTTAATAAGGAGCTGAAAGTTTTGCTAAACATGACAATCTATTTTTATTTGCATTGTGTGTTTAGTGGATGTAATGGTTTAGATTGAGAACTCTAGTTAAATCCTGCCTCCATCTTTTCTTTCACCTTCACTATATACTTTTACTAACTGCTGCACCCAGTGTCGGCACTGTATAAACTCTATGTAGCATGAGCTAGAATGATTGAAACTCAAAGCCTGACTCCATCTTTTCCTTCACTTTAAATAGTTAATTTGGGCCAAGGTGGCCCAAAGGAACTATTTCTTTCACAAATTGCTGTCAGTGCTTCATAAACCTCATGTAGCATCAGCTAAATTCTGTATACAGTGTATAGTGCTATGTTCCAGCGGCAGTACAGGGACTTTCCATCTGCTATCAGAACAAAATCGAGTTGGGCTACGAGCTTTTTAGCCATTCACAGGAAGTCCTGTATTTTTATTAATGAATACAAGGCTTCCTCTGGCTGAGGTGGAGATCATGATTTCATCTGCCCACCCTTCTACCCCAGCCAATACGAGGAAGTCTTGTATTCATTGATTAAAAAAACAGGACTTCCTGAGAATGGCACTCAGCTGTTCTGATGGGGAAGTCCCTGTCCCGCTGCCGGAACACATCACTATATTCTGCATGTAACTAACATTGCATACAGTTTCTACAGCGCTGACAGCGGCCGCAGCAGTTGGTAAAGGAAATTGTTAATTTGGGCCAGCTTGGCACAGACAAACTAAAGTGAAGGGAAAGATGGAGTCAGGCTTTAAACTGCATTTATTATGGAGCATACAGTCTGTTTTTTTAGCTTCCAACAGAGGATAAAATGTGTCAAACATGCTGTCATTCTGTATTGTGTTTCTGCATTACATTATTGTGAAATGTTTTATACAGGTGTGAGAGGCGTTTTTCTGAAGCTCGGGATCTGCAGCAGCACATGAATAAACACCTTGGTGTGAAGCCATTTGAGTGTGAGATTTGTGGAAAGTGCTACAGCTGGAAGAAAGATTGGTATTCCCATGTAAAATCTCATTCAGTTACAGAGCCCTACAGGTGAGGGCCTTCTTTTACAATTTGACATACGCCTGTATCGTTCTTTCATAGTCTTATAAATTACTGAAAGGTAGAGCCTGAAATAAGTATTACCTGTGCAATGTATATAAATGGTATTTAAAGCCCAAGTTTAGTCAAAATGCTTTAAAAAAAAATAAGCGCAATGAACAGTACTACCAATCAGTGTGAAGTGTCCCTTGTGCTGCTGGCTGTGGTTTTGGTTGAATTCTGAGGTCCTCTGATTTCCTTCACCCCCACCCCTGCATAATCTTCTGGTGTTACAGGGGTTAATACCTACTGAGGAATCTGTCGTTTCTCAAGGGTGCCGACTATGCCCGCTCTTTCCCCATTCCTCCTAAATTCACAGAAACCCGTACTTATAGATTACGTGAATGAAAAGCGATCTACAAATGGAGGAGGCAGACCCTTCATTCGTTAACCTGTGATCCAGTCATAGATTGTGTTGCATTGATAGACGCTATAGAATGGCTCCTATGGATGGAGGGATGGAGAAGGCACACTGCGGGACTTGCAGGACAGCAGCACAAGGGACACTTTGCATTGTCTGTAAATACTGTCCCTTTTTCCTGACTTTTTTTTTTTTTTTTCCCCCTTTAAGTTGTGACTAAACTGAGTCTTTAAGGGTCTGATGACAACTGATATTTTGGTGGACTCTGTTAGTTCTTGACTGAGATTTTTTTTTTTTTTTTTTTTTAAAGGCTTTATTCCTTTATTTTCACCTGGTGATCAGCCAGTAACACACCTTTCTTAGGATGGCTACATTCTTCTCTAGTGTGTCTATGGGGGAGCAACATAGCCACCCTTGAACAGCAACATTGTTAATCAGTGGAGGGAGTGGTGTTAGATGAACTAGCAAGTTTAAATTGAGTTTACATAGGTGACTAATCTTTTAAAGTGGGATGAAGGTTTTACATAAATGAATAAAAGATGACTATTGTAAGCACCCCTTTCAGTGTTAAAGGATAAGTTCATCTTTGGGTGCAAGTTACACGCTACGCCCATATTTAGGGTATTACATGCTCCAGCATTCCCACAACCCTCCCTGTGACATCGGACAGGGATTCTTCCAACACCCACTGTCACAATTTAAAAACATTGTACCTGTGCGGGGTGGCACACAGCCACATCATTTATTCAGAGTTCAGTGAATGAATGAGTGAACTACAAGCCTTGTCTGTCATTGAGGCAGACAGCTTGTAGTTCTCAATGAATTGTGAGGGTGCTGGTGAGGACACTCGTAGTTCATTATCTGCCTGCTTTTCAGGAACTCTCTGCCTGCACAGGAGGTACATGCAGACAGCTATATTGAGAGTCTGCAGTCTACTGATTATGGGTGCAATGCTTTCTATGTATGTTAGTGGGGGGACTCAAAACAGATTGCTGTGGTAATGCTAGTGACAGACTGAATCATATACTCTATGCCGTGCACTATAAGGAAATGACTTGATATTTAGCATGAACCAGTCTGAGGTTTAAATCATGATGTTTTCTTAAAATCAATTTTAATGATTTTAGGTGTAATATTTGTGGCAAGGAATTCTTTGAGAAATCATTATACAGAAGGCACGTGAATAAGGCTACCCATGGCAAGAAAGGAAGAATAAAGAGAAATATCGAACGGGTTTGTAACCACTGCGGTAAAGCTTTTTCACAACTTCGAGAGTTCAGAAGACACGTGAACAACCATGAAGGTAAGAATGCAATTCTGCACCTAAAAGTCTTCAACCATTTGCCGACCAGCCGCCGTCATTTTAATGCAGCAGGTCGGCACGTTCTTGCGAATTGTCGTCATTGTATGTCAGTCGCAGGAACGGGGTTTGTGGGCACGCGCCCGCTGCACATTGCCGGAGCCAAAACGTGTGGCCGGCAGCCGCTATGTCTGCCGGCCTCGATGTCCGCCGGCCACCCGCGATCGATCCACAGAGCCAGAATGGGGATTTGTCATTGTAAACCAACAGATCTCAGTTCTGACGGGAGTAGAGGGAGATCTGCTGTTCCTAGTGATCAGGAACAGCGATCTCTCTCTCTATTCCCAGTTGGTACACTCCCCCCCACAGTTAAACACCTCCCTAGGGAACACTTAATCCTTTGATCGCCCCCTAGTGTTAACCCCCTCCCTGCCAGTTACATTATACAGTAATCAGCGCATCTTTATAGCACACACACATATATATATATATATATATATATAATAGAGCTGCACGATTCTGGCCAAAATGAGAATCACGATTTTTTTGCTTAGAATAAAGATCACGATTCTCTCCTGATTCTCGCGGCGTAATATATTAAATATATAAAAAAAATTGGGCTAACAGCACTGTTTAGGTTTTTGAAAGGGGTAATATTTTTTCCAAAAAAATTGCGTTTAAAAGTCTGCTGCGCAAACAGCGTGTGGCATAAAATATTGCAACAACCGCCATCTTATTCTCTAGGGTCTCTGCTAAAAAAATATATATATAATGTTTGGGGGTTCTAAGTCATTTTTTAGCACAAAATAATGGATTTTTATTTGTAAACAGCAAGTGTCAGGAAAAATTTAGTCTTTAAATGGTTAAACCAAACAACTATACAAGTGCAGTTCACTCAGAGTTCAATGCCTTTAAAGTAAAATTACTTTGTAACTCTGTATCAATGATGACTCAGAAGTTGGCTGTCTGCCCAGACTTGGCTCTCCCCTGAGACTCAAGTCACTCCGACTTCAAAAGGCTTCAGGCACTTTTTATTACTGTCAAGTCGCCTGATTCGCCCCCCCCAAGTCGGATCCCATTAACTGCACTAAAAATCGCGGTAATGCCCAATGGAGATCGCAGGGGGGGGGTAGATCGAGATCGCGATCTTAATAAGATTAATCGTGCAGCTCTAATAAATATATATATATATATATATATATATAAATACATATCGGCCTGAACTGAGGAAGAAATTTGTTTTTACAGGTTTTCTTTTTTTTTTTTTTTTTTTCGGATATGTATTCGAGCAAAAAGTAAAAATATTATTTGTTTTCTTTTCAAAATTGTCACTTTTTTTGTTTATAGCGCAAAAAAATAAAAACCGCAGAGGTGATCAAATACCACCAAAATAAAGCTCTATTTGTGTGGAAAAAAGGCCATAAATGTTATTTGGGTGCAACGTTGCACGACCTCGCAATTGTCAGTTAAAGCGGCGCAGTGCCAAATGGCAAAAAAAGAGCCTGGTCATTAACCACTTTAAGACCGAGCCTCTTTTTGGAGTTTGGAGGTTATCAGTTAAAAACTGTTTTTTTTTTGCTATAAAATTACTTAGAACCCCCAAAGATTATATATTTTTTTTTCTAAGACCCTAGAGAATAAAATGGCGGCCATTGCAAAACTTTGTCACACCGTATTTGCGCAGCGGTCTTAAAAGCGCGATTTTTTTTTTTAAAAAATTCAGTTTTTTTAGTTAAAAAATAAGACAACGGTAAAGTTAGGTCAATTTTTTTCCATATTGTGAAAGATAATGTTACGCCGAGTAAAATGATACCCAACATGTCATGCTTTTTTGACTTAAAAAATTTTTTTTTTTAGCGCGAAAATTCTGGCGACGCGTTTATGCCACACTGTTTCAAAACGTTACCGGCGGTAAAATAAGAGATCCCAGAATCTTTTTTTTTATATATTAGAAACCCCCAAGATTCATTAAAATATCGTTTTTTTTTTGTCAAAAATTGACTATTGGAGGTTTGAGGTTTTTCTCCGAGCCAGAATTTCACCAATTACTGGTCCGAGAAAAAAACGGTAAACCGTGACGCGGCGAAATTGACTGTTAACGCTCCAGCACGTTGCAACGTGGGTTTATTGTAAATACCGGAAAAAAGGTGTGTTTATCTCGAAATAAAACCACCATA
>BLSH010224154.1:845003-863708 GCA_018402905.1 Glandirana rugosa | reverse complement strand
GACAGGGGAGTCGCCGACTCCGTAATCCCTACTTTGTTAAAAGCTTGCAAGTGTACTTCTCGCAAGATTTATCACCGCACCTGGAAGGCTTACATAGCTTGGTGCGAGGCGGAGGGTCATAACCCTCGCTCTTATGTCGTGTCTAGGGTCCTGACTTTTTTGCAACAGGGCCTGAACAAAAAAACTGGCTTTGAGTACTCTCAAGGGCCAGATATCGGCTCTGGTGATTCTCTTTCAGAGACCTTTAGCTTCACACTCGTTGATTCGTACCTTTGTACAAGGTGTGCGACATGTGGCGCCTCGGGTGAGGACTCCGATGGATCCGTGGGATCTGAATTTGGTGCTTTCTGTTCTTCAGAAACCACCTTATGAGAATATCAGGGAGATTTCCTTACAACTGCTGTTGCAGAAGGTGGCCTTTTTAGTTGCCATCACTTCCGACAGACGGGTGTCGGAATTAGCAGCACTATCGTGCAAGTCTCCCTACTTAGTCATGCATAAGGATAAGGCGGTCTTGCGACCCTCTCCTTCCTAACTTCCAAAGGTGGTTTCTTCCTTTCACATTAATGAAGATCTTGTTCTGCCTTCATTGTGCCCTCGCCCATCGCACCCAAAGGAGTTTGAGTTGCATGCTTTGGACATGGTGAGGGCCTTACGAGTGTACTTGGCTGCTACAGCTTCTTTTCGAAAAGCTGATGCCTTGTTTGTACTGCCAGAGGGCCCGCGCAAGGGATTGGCGGCCTCGTCGGCTACGATTTCTCATTGGATTAGAAAAACCGTGACCCATGCATATTCTGTTCGGGGCAAGGTTCCCCCTTTTCTGGTCACGGCTCATTCTACCCGGGCTGTTAGCACTTCCTGGGCTTTCAGACACCAGGCCTCGGTGTCACAGGTGTGCAAGGCGACCACTTGGGCCTCGGTTCACACTTTCACTAAGTTTTATAAAGTTGATGTGTTTGCATCTTCGGATGCTGCTTTTGGTACTGTTGTTAGCATTTACCCACCCCTCTTTTTGACACAGCTTGGGGACATCCCCACACGTAATGGAGAGCTGCGTCTGTCAGTGAACGATAGGAGAAAAAGGGATTTTATTAAAACTTACTGTAAAATCCTTTCCTCCGAGTTCACTGACAGACGCAGCTCCCACCCCTCGGTGCTCTGTTCTGGTACGGCTTGTGTACGAACTGAAGAGCTATGCTATGAGGGGGTTTATGTAGGAAGGGAGGACGTCCCCCCATGGGAGGGGCCAGCTGTTTCTTTTCCCTGCCTAGTTAACTCCTAGTGGGACGAGCATAAACCCACACGTTATGATGAGCTGCGTCTGTCAGTGAACTCGGAGAAAAGGATTTTACGGTAAGTTTTAATAAAATCCCTTTTTTCACTCATGGTTCGTGTTTGGCTGAAGACATTTATTATCAATCAACTGTGTTTACTCTTTTTAAAACATAATGACAACAGAAACTACCCAAATGACCTTGATCAAAAGTTTACATACCCTGGTGGTTTTGGCCTCATAACATGCACACAAGTTGACACAAAGGGGTTTGAATGGCTATTAAAGGTAACCATCCTCACCTGTGATCTGTTTGCTTGTAATTATTGTGTGTGTATAAAATGTCAATGAGTTTCTGGACTCCTGACAGACCCTTGCATCTTTCATCCAGTGCTGCACTGACGTTTCTGGATTCTGAGTCATGGGGAAAGCAAAATCATTGTCAAAGGATCTGCGGAAAAAGGTAGTTGAACTCTATAAAACAGGAAAGGGATATAAAAAGATATTCAAGGAATTGAGAATGCCAATCCAGCAGTGTTTAAATTCTAATGAAGAAGTGGAAAACAAGGGGTTCTGTTGAAACCAAACCAACTAGAATTTTAGGCACAACTGCCAGGAAAATTGTTCCGGAAGAAAAACTCACAAATAACTTCAGGTGAAATATGGGACTCTCTGAAAACATGTGGTGTGGCTGTTTCAAGATGCACAATAAGGAGGCACTTGAAGAAAGATGGGCTGCATGGTCGAGTCGCCAGAAGAAAGCCATTACTACGCAAATGCCACAAAGTATCCCGCTTACAATACGCCAAACAGCACAGAGGCAAGCCTCAAACCTTCTGGCACAAAGTCATTTGGAGTGATGAGACCAAAATTGAGCTTTTTGGCCACAACCATAAACTCTACATTTGGAAAGGAGTCAACAAGGCCTTTGATGAAAGGTACACCATTCCTACTGTGAAACACAGAAGTGGATTGCTGATGTTTTGGGGATGTGTGCGCTACAAAGGCACAGGAAATTTGGTCAAAATTGATGTCAAGATGAATGCAGTATGTTATCAAAAAATAGTGGAGGAACATTTGCATTCATCAGCCAGGAAGCTGAGCATGGGACGTACGTGGACATTCCAACATGACAGTGATCCAAAACACAAGGCCAAGTCGACCTATCATTGGCTACAGCAGAATAAAGTGAAGGTTCTGGAGTGGCCATCTCAGACCTCAATATCATTGAGCCACTCTGGGGAGATCTCAAATGTGCAGTTCATGCAAGACAGCCCAAGAATTGCCAGGAACTGGAGGCTTTTTGCCAAGAGGAATGCGCAGCTTTACTATTTGAGAAGATAAAGAGCCTCATCCACAAATACCACAAAAGACTTCAAGCTGTCATTGATGTTAAAGGGGGCAATACACGGTATTAAGAACTGGGGTATGTAAACTTTTGATCAGGGTCATTTGGGTAGTTTCTGTTGTCATTATGATTTGATAATAAATGGCTTCAGCCAAACACTAATCATGAGTGAAAGAAATGTTTTTGTGTTATCATTCATATTCTCTGAAAAATGGCCAATAAATCATAAATTCTGCCAGGGTATGTAAACTTATGAGCACAACTGTATAATGTATATTTATATATAACACACAGTGTGTGTGCGTTTATTTTTATATATATATATATATATATATATATATATCTCTAAGGACTGAACCTCTTTTTGAGATTTGGTGTTTACAAGTTAGTCAGATTTTTTTTTGCTAGAAAATTACTTAAAACCTCCAAACATTATGTTTTTTTTTTTTTTCAGACAACCTAGAGAATAAAATGGCGCTCATTGCAATACTTTATGCCACACCGTATTTGCGCAGCGGTCTTACAATCGCAGTTTTTTGGGGGGAACAATACACTTTTTTTGAATAAAAAAATGAGAAAACACTAAAGTTAGCCCAATTTTTTTCTATATTGTAAAAGATAATGTTACGCCGAGTAAATTGGTACCCAACATGTCATGCTTCAAAATTGCGCCCGTTTGAACACCGTTTTCATTTGCGGGTGCAATTTATGCGCTCGCTTCTGCGCACGAGCTTGGTGGGATGGGGCGCTTTAAATAAATTTTTTTTTTTACTTTTACACTGTCCAAAAAAAAAATTTAGTTCACTTTTATTCCTATTATAAGGTATGTAAACATCCCTTGTAATAGAAAAAAGCATGACATGACCTCTTTAATGTGAGGTCCTGGGTCAAAAAGACCTCAGATCTCACATTTTACACTTAAATGCAATAAAAAAATAAATGTCATTTGAAAAAAAAAATAATTTCCCCTTTTAAGAGCATCGGGCGGAAGTGACGTTTGACGTCGCTTCCGCCATGCAATGTTATGGAGCCAAGTGGGGGCTATCTTTCCCTCACGCGGCATCCAGTCTCACAGGGGAGCGGACCCGATCGTCTCTGCCGATACCGACGGCTCTGGTAAGTGGTGGAGATGACCGGAGCACGGCAGGGGGGGGCTCCTCTCCCGCCGCTGATAAAAGTGATCTTGCTGCGAATTCACTGCTGAGACCACGTTTATCTGAAAGCCAGCCACCCGCCGTTTAAGAGGATACGGGGGTTATGGCAGCTATATGCTGCCATAACAACGGTGTTCCACGTCAATACCAATGTAAAACTACGGCGGCTGGTCCTTAAGTGGTTAAAGCATCTATAAACGAAAAGAAATACAGGTGACCAAACATTTCCTTTGCAATGGACCACGCCTTTACCGTATCTTAGTATTAAACTGTCTCCCTCATATAATGGGCTATACCAGGCCAATTATCCAGTATTGGTTAAGCAACTTTCTGCATTTTTAACCTCCCTGGAGTCATCTCCCGCTATTCTGGTACATTAGGCTTAATGCAATGCGCATGACCTATCTTCCTAAACTCTTGTATGTTTTCCACGTTCTGGTCCGACTTCCAGTCCCCATACCTCCTCATATTCTTCAAATCCACCAGCGGAATTTTCTTTTATCTGGAGGGGGTCTTCTCGCCCTCGGATTAACCGCCGTTCAATATTTATTCACAAAATAAATGGTGGATTTTTAATTCCCAATGTTCAGGCTTATTATCTAGCAGCTAATATAGCTCCGCTTTGGGTAACTATTGACATGGTCGACTCATCCTATCCTGATATTTGCCTCGACCTGGCTCCCTCCAGCGTCCTATCCTTCTACCTTAGCCCCTGCTCTGCTCCACACTCTTTGACTTTGGGACCCTGTTAAATATTCTGCTGGTCTGATGTCCCCTCATTTGCCATTACCTCCATTGCTTTGCTGCACTCTTTATCCCCCCCCCCGGTCTTGAAAATCTGCAATTCCACCGGTGATCTGAGTTGGGCTTTACGAATGTTCAAAGTGGTGTAAAACTACGACGCTACTGTGTTTTGAAAGACCATAAGGTTGAGGACTATATGGTATGAGTGGCGGCAGCTCCTCTGGGTAAGCAAGGTCCTGACAAGGGCCTCCACATTATCACTTTACGAATGTTCACTCTCTCCTCACACCTACCAGGATTCTGACCTTTGAAACCCTTCATTCCTCACAGGAGATACCTTTTTTATGTGAGCATTTCTGTCACCTAAACCTCTTTATAGTTTGACGGCCTTTGAAAGCCTTTGTTGTGCTTGTCCGCACTCACCGGGCCTCATTTCTCTGGTTTACTCCTCCATCAAGCAACCCCCTGTAAGACAATTTAGGCAACAGTAGGAGCCTAAACTGGGTTTGGATCCTCAGGACTAGCAGATCATAAAGAAGTATTTGAGAAAAATGTCCTTATTCTTGAAAATGCATCTTAAATACTGCTGGTATTATACGCCAGCCCATTTTGGCTCACATTATCCCTAATTATCCCTTGACTTGTTTTGTGGTTGTAACCAGGCGGGAACAATGCCCATAGCTGGTGGTATTGTCCAAAGGTGAGCAGATTATGGATTCGGGTCTATGCTTTGCTTCATACATTTGTTACACTCTGGCATTATGAGAAACCCTTTGGAGGCTCTTCTTTCTAAAGCTCTACATACTATACGATTTTTTTTTTTTTCCTTTAGATTTACCAAAACCATATAATATATGAGGTCAAACCTGAACACTTTCAATTTGTTTGCAATCAGACAGGCCCTTGCACTACATAGTTGAAGGTAAATCTAAAAGAAATGGAACAAGAAAAGTTGTATAGATACCATATCAAAAAGTTACGGAGCCGACTAGGCTACTTAAACATATATGCTAGTGGAAAAACAATGTCCGCAGTGTGTTCCACTTCACCACAATCATATACAGGTGAAACCTCAATACTGACGCAAAATATAAATAGGGTTAATGCTTATTAAGTTATAAATCATACTATTATAAAGTCCATAGGTTTATCCCGACACCATGTGAATCCTTAATTTCTTTGTAAGTGAGAAATCCACCACTGCTCATAAAGATAGCAACTCACCAGAACCTTTTGACCCCTTTTTACAGGTGGTCAGAAATCGTTTTAGGAATAGCCTTTATGTATTCTGAAACTCCGTGGTTCTCCAAATGGAAATGCAGATAGCCTCTACAGTAATGGAAATGACTCCACAGGAGACCAAAAAGAAAGTCTCATAGTGTAGTAAGGTTTATTAAAACGGCAAGCAGATTAAAAGGTTTAAAACAATTACACTCACATTTTTTTGCGCCAAGGTCCCGACACTGGGTGTATTCAGCAACCACAAATGGGCGGAGTAAGCCTGCTATGAACCGATCGTACTATTGTATTCTGCGGTCTCCTCTCGCAATCGCGTTCGCTCCAAGCCTCGTTTTCAGTGTACTCATTTGTTTACAGCGACCAAGCTCACCAGTGCTAGGGCATGGAAGTCCCCTGATCCTTAGTTTTGAAGTGGTGAAACACCGAATGGACGATATTACGTTTAACAAAAAACTTGACGGCTATGCCATCTGATTCTCATGACAAATTTCTTAGAGCTGGGTAACCTTGGATATTGCATTCTTATCCTTCGCGTTTCGATTGTCTGTCAGTTCTTGGACATTTGATATGCCTGCGCCTCTGCCCCCGGGATGCTCTTGTTACTCTTTCTGTTTTCTCTTCCTGCTCTCTCTTCTCTACTTTTTCCCCTCTTTTCTCTTTCTCCTCCTTCTGGGTTTTTTCCCTCTAGATTATCCGTTATGCATAGTGGTCCTTTTTGGCTGTCTTTTTCTGGTCCCTTTTCCTTTTTACTGTTGGACAACATTCACATTATGTGTGCAACCATCATGTTTCTATTTGCACTATGTGCCGGTTCACACCAGCGCAATGCGGGAACCAGCGCAATTCCAGGGCCCATTCCCGTATCGCATAGAACTCGCAGGCAGTTCACACTGCCTTATGCGAACCACTGCGGGTTTCAATAGAAAGTTAATGACACCTCCAGATCGGTTCTCATATTGCAGTGCCAACTGTGAATTCTGACAGGAAGCGGATCGCATAGGTGTGAGCACCCATGCGATCCAATTCTGGTGCGAAAAAAAAAAAAAAAGGGTCCTGCGCGATTTTGGTCCGAATGCGATGCAAATTCAGCCATACCATCTGTATGGCTGAATTTGCATTGCACGGACGTCGCTTGTGATCTGCATAGCAGTGCGGTGTGAATCACATGCAATATCTGACATTTAATGTGGACTTTTATCTGCCCATTGTGTACCCAATTTCATTCTCTTGTATCCTTTTTGTTTCTATGCTATTTTTATACTCCTTGAGTGTGTGCAATTTTTTTTTTTTTTTTTTTTTTTGTGATCTATTAATAAAACTTATTGTAACAGGTGTCCAGGCATCCGCTCAGATGTGTCAGTGGGCACAATGAATTCTAGGGCATTTTATTTCACACACCTCCTGTGTTTAATCTGACCTGACACTGCACCCCCTGCACTTTACTTGCCTATAAGGACATCCAGGTGATAGCCTAATAGAGGAGGGCCTTGGTGCGATGGAGCTAGCTTAGAACTAAACCAGGAAATGTCAGAAATCATGGTAAATGTGAGGTAGTAACATGCATACACAAATGTGTAGTGCTTGAAATAGAGCACGTTAATGTATCCTACTTTATTTGCTTGTTAAAATTATTTTTTTTATTTTTTCCTTTTTTAGGTGTGAAGCCCTTTGAATGCCTAACATGTGGAGTGGCATGGGCAGATGCCCGCTCTTTAAAGCGTCATGTAAGAACACACACAGGGGAGCGGCCCTATGTTTGTCCTGTTTGCAATGAAGCCTACATTGATGCCCGCAATCTACGCAAACACATGACCAAGTACCATAGCAACTATATACCCTGCAAAATTATGCTAGAGAAAGACAGTCTACAGTTCCACCACCAAGGAACTCAAGTGGAACATGCAGTCAGCTTTGTGCCAAATGAAATGGCAGAGGCACAACCAGAGATAAGTGAAGAGACTGAAACTGTATTAATAGCTGGGGATGTAGAGGATTCAGAAGAAGCAGAAAATGCAGCAGCCCAGGAGGGTTCTGCTGTGAACTCCCTTTCTGACCAAAGCATCATGCAGGTGGTAAACTACGTGCTGGCTCAACAGGGGACTAAACTTGAAGTGACTGATCAACTAGAAACTGTGGAAGTCGAGGTTGGCCATGTTTCCGAGGTCCTATGACACCGCAACCTATAGGAAGATGTTGCTGTATATATTGTAGCACTTAATATTATCTCCATGCAATGAAGTATGCGACCCATAAGTGTATTCAAGACTTCAATGGTTTGCTTGCCTATGTTGTATATTTGCATATATTCCAGTTTACATTGTTATTTTTACAGCTGTTCTACAATTCCAGTACAAGTTGTAATATTTCTTTGGCTAGGATAGAATTTGAGCTTCTGTTTGTCAGACAGCCTAAAATAAATGTAATTTCCATTTCTTTTCATCTTGGTTTATGAAATTGTCTTTAACGTCTTCTAATTCTTCAGTTCTTTGTGAAACTCCAGAAAGAAACATACCTGCTTGCTAGATAGAGAATGGATTTGAAGGTTAGGTTGATTTTTTCATCAAATGAGTAATAGGATTTTTGTTCTCCGCATAAAAGCCTGTTCTTGAAGTCCATTGAGAAACACAGTAATGGAGATACTGTCTATTTATACTGTTGCCCACAGAATAATTGGACACTAGCAAACTTAAACTAGTTCTGAAGTCTAAATGTTTTCTACTTTAAAGCATTCCTTACATTAGGCTAAAGAACTTCCCACTAGTTCTTGTGCCCCTTTCCCACCAAAACACTTCCTGACTCCTCCGCCGATCTAATACTGTCCTGTCTGCAGCACTGCTCTCTTCCTGCTCTCACAGGACATACTGAGATGCAAAGATTCCTTCCTGCTGCTGTCAGTCAAATCCTGTGAGTTTGGAATTTGGAGGGTGAATTCGACTATGAGGTAGACAGGTCAGACAGGGGTCAGCCCATATTGGTGAGTGAGATGGGGGAGGGCTATGGAAGATGATACGAAGGTTCCCATGTTACAATCAATCGTTGGAAATGGTACTGTTTGTACTAAAATAAAAAAATATGTAACCTACTTGTGCAAAATGTGAAAGTGAATTAAAGTGTTTGTTCACCAATGCCAGGAGTCTGCCAAGCAAAATAGGTGAGTTGGAAGGGCTGGTGCATGAGGAAAACTATGATTTAATTGGTATTGCTGAATCTTGGCTTTATTCTTCACATGACTGGGCTATTAATATTCCTGGCTATGCTCTTTTTCGGAAAGACAGGGTAAAACAGAAGGGTGGTGGTGTCTGTCTCTATGTGAGAAGTGATCTCAAAGCGAGTGTGAATGAGGACCTAGTTAATGTAGAGTGTGAGGAGTCTGAAGTATTATGGGTAGATCTGCATATGGGTGTGCCCACCACAAAGGTTATCATTGGAGTTTGTTATAGACCTCCCAGTGTTAAAGAGGAGGTGGAGATTCCGTTGCACAGATGGAAAGAGCTGCAAGGCCTGGGACAGTGATCAAAAAAAGGGGGATTTTAACTACCCGGAAATGAACATGAGTAATGGCACTGCTGGGACAGTCAAAGGGCAAAAATGTATAAACCTATTACAGGACAATTTTATGGTCCAGTTTATTAAGGCTCCAACTAGGAATGACACTTTGCTGGACCTGGTAATCTCAAACCATGCAGAGCGTATTACAAATATTCATATAAAAGAACATCTGGGTAACCGTGACCATAACATGATTTCATTTAATGTAGGCTGCAAGCAACAAACACATACGGGAAAGATAAAAAACACTTAACTTTAAGAGAGAGGTTTTATTTTTAGCCTTTTAAACTTATGTGGCTCACGGCCAAAGTTTAAAAAAAAGTTCTAAATGATAAGAAAAGAGCATTGAAAAAATATAAAAATGAAGGAACACTATCATCTTTTAAATGTTACAAGGAATATAACAGAATATATAAAAAGGAAATCAAGGAAGCAAAATTCAAAATGAACGTCAGCTTGCAAAACATAGTAAGACAAACCCCAAAAAATTTTTGAAATATATTATAAAAAAGGTCAGGTCTGAGCATGTAGGCCCTTTACAAAATAATCTAGAGTTCGTGACTAGGGACAAAGAAGACAAACTTATTAAATACTTCCTTCAGCTCTGTGTATACAAAAGAGCATGGGGGAGCTCATATCCATAATGGGGGTGGTAGCGACACAGCCCCAAATGATCCACAATGGCTCAAAAGTGAAATGGTCCAGAAGTATTTAAACAGAATAAAGGTGGATAAAGCACCTGGACCAGATGGCATCCATCCACAGATCCTAAAGGAACTGAGCTCTGTCATTTCAAAGCCATTGTATCTAATTTTTAGGGACTCCTTAACCACTTCCCGACCGCCGTATGCAAAATGACGGCCGGGAAGTGGCTCAGTTATCCTGACTGGACGTCATATGACGTCCTCAGGATAACAAGCCACCGCGCGCCCGGGGGGGCGCGCATCGCGGCGATCGGTGGTGTGGGAGGTCAGTCTGACCCCCGCAATGCCGATCTCGGTAAAGTGCTTTGATCCGAAGCACTTTACCATGTGACCAGCCGTGACCAATCACGGCTGGTCAGTGTAATACAGGAAAGCCGTTTATCGGCTTTCCTGTACTCAGGTCTGCAGACCTGATGAGGGGAGAGCCGATCGGCTGCATCCCTGACAGGGAGGGTTTGTGCTGATGATTTATCAGCACAGCCCTCCCTCGGATCGCCACCCAGACCACCAGGGAGCCTGCCCAGGGACCACCAGGGATGTGACCACCAGGGAGCCGACCAGGGACCACCAGGGAGACCCCCCTAGACCACCAGGTAAGTGACATACTGCTCAGTGCCACCCTAGACCACCAGGGAATGAGCCCCCTATCAATGTATATGCCCACCAGTGCCCCTATCAATGCATACCAGTGCCACATATCAGTGCCCACCATTGCCACCTACCAGTGCCCACCTATCAGTGCCACCTCTCTGCCCAGTGCCGCCTATGAGTGCCAATCAGTGCTGTCTATTAGTGCCCATCAGTGCCGCTTAGCAGTGTCCGTCAGTGCCCATCAGTGCAACCTCTCAGTACCCGTCAGTGCTGCTTATCAGTGCCGCCTAACAGTGCTCATCATCGCTGCATATAAGTGCCGCCTCATCAGTGCCAATCAGTACTGCCACATCAGTGCCCGTCAGTGTAGCCTCATCAGTGCCCACCAGTGATGGAGAAAATTTACTTATTTACAAAGTTTTGTGACAAAAATAGAGAATTTTTTTTTTGTTCAAAATTTTCGGTCTTTTTTTATTTGTAGCGCAAAAAATAAAAACAGCAGGGGTGATCAAATACCACCAAAAGAAAGCTCTATTTGTGGGAACCAAATGATAAAAACTTTGTTTGGGTACAGCGTCGCACGACCGCGCAATTGTCATTCAAAGCGCAACAGCACTGAAAATTGGTCTGGTAGTAAAGTGTTCTAAGTGCATAGTATTGAAGTAGTTAATGACTGAAATAGTACCACTGGATTGGCGTAGGGCCAATGTGGTGCCCATATTTAAAAAGGGATCAAAGTCTTTACCAAGTAACTATAGACCTGTTAGTTTAACTTTATAGCTGGGAAGATACTGGAGAGTTTAATAAAAGACCACATAAATGAGTTCTTGTTGGAAAAAAAAATGTTTTAAGCAACGGACGGCATGGATTCATGAAAGACTGAAGTTGTCAAACAAACCTGATTTCTTTTTACGAGGAGGTAAGTAAAACCTTGGACAGAGGGGTGGCTGTGGACATGGTATACTTGGATTTTGCAAAAGTGTTTGTCACCATTCCCCGCACACAGCTAATGTGTAAGGTAAAGTCTACAGGCTTGGAAAGATCAATTTGTAAATGGATAGAAAACTGGCTAAAAGACCGAAATCAGACAGTAGTGGTTAATGATTCTTATTCTGAATGGTCTAAGGTTATCAGTGGTGTACCCCAAGGTTCAGTGTTGGGATCCTTACATTTCAATATTTATAAATTATATGGGGTCTGGGATTAAAAGTACAATTTCAGTGTTTTCAGATGACACCAAGCTATGCAATGGAATAACTTCTTTACAGGCTATCTCCAACTTATAAGCAGACCTCAATGCACTGTTTAATTGGACGAATATGTGGCAAATGAGGTTTAATGTTGATAAATGTTAAGTTATGCATTTGGGGTCTAAGAATATGCATGCATCATACATACTAGGGGGAGTACAACTGGAGAAGGATCTGGGGGTTTTGGTAGATCATAAGCTTAATAATGGCATGCAATGCCAAGCTGCAGTTTCCAAAGCAAGCAACATCCTTTCTTGTATAGAGAGGCATGGACTCCAGAGATAGAGACATCATTTTGCCCCTGTACAAATCATTAGTAAGACCTCATCTGGAATATGCAGTTCAGTTTTGGGCACCTGTTCTCAAAAAGGATATCAGGGAACTGGAGAAAGTGCAGAGAAGGGCAACCAAACTAATAAGAGGCATGGAGGAGCTCAGCTATGAGGAAAGATTAGAGGATCTGAATTTATTCTCTCTTGAGAAGAGGAGATTAAGGGAGGATATGATCAGCATGTACAAATACATAAGGGGTCCATATAGTGAACTTGGTGTTGTTATTCACTTTTGAGGTCATCACAAAGGACAAGGGGGCACTCTTTACGTCTAGAGGGAAAAAGATTTAATCTCCAAATACGGAAAGATTTCTTTACAGTTAGAGCTGTGAAAATGTGGAATAGACTCCCTCCAGAGGTGGTTTTGGCCAGCATTGTAGATTGCTTTAAAAAAAGGCCTGGATTCTTTCCTTAATGTAAATAATACACCTGGCACCTAACATTTATGGGTAAAGTTGATCCGGGGGAAAATCCGATTGCCTTTCGGGGGATCAGGAAGAAATGTTTTCCCCCGCTATAGCAAATTGGATCATGCTTTGCTGGGGTTGTTTGCCTTCCTCTGGGTCAACTGTGGGTGAAGGATTGTATATGGGATGGTATGGTTATATATAATTTTTCTATTTTTTTTTAATTTTTTTATTATTGGTTGAACTAGATGGACTTGTGTCTTTTTTGAACCTGGCTAACTATGTAACGGGGGCTTGGGGGGAGCCGTACTGTGTGTGGCTTGCTATGGGGACATATGCATGAACAAGGAGCTGACAGTGCCAGCGGAGAACTCCAGAAGAGTAGGAAAGGGACCACTCTGTGGAATACCATTGCACAGATCCGGTAAGTAAAACCTCTTTATTTTAATGAAGAAAATAAATAAATAAATCCCTTTACAATCACTAGAAGGTTGAATAAACCTTCCTATAAAAATGGCTCCCAAAAGCTCTACAGTACATCTGGAAAGTATTCACAGCACTTCACTTTTTCCACGTTTTTGTTATTTTATGGCCTTATTCCAAAAAGGATTAAATTCACTATTTTCCTCAAAATTCTACAAACTATACCCCATAGTGACCATGTGAAAGAAGTTTGTTTGAAATCTTTTCAAATTTATTAAAAATAAAAAATGAAGAAAAAAAAATCACATGTACATAAGTATTCACAGCCTTTGCTCAAAACTTTGTTGAAGCACCTTTGGCAATTACAGCCTCAAGTCTTTAGAAGTATGATGCTACAAGCTTGTCACACCTATTTTTTGGGCAGTTTCTCTCATTCATCCTTGCAGGACCTCTCAAATGCCATCAGGCTGGATGGGAAGTGTAGGTGCACAGCCATTTTCAGATCTCCCCAGAGATGTTCAATCAGGTTCAAGTTTGGGCTTTGGCTGGAAGATGAACCTTCATCCCATTCGGAGGTCCAGAGCACTCTGGAGAAGGTTTTCATCAAGGATGTCTACATTGCTGCTTTCATCTTTCCCTCGATCCTGACCAGTTCCTGCTGCTGAAAAACATCCCCACAGCATGATGCTGCCACCACCATGCTTCACTGTAAGGTTGGTTTTGGCCAGGTGATGAGCAGGTGCCTGGTTACCTCCAGACAAGACGCTTGCCATTCAGGCCAAGGAGTTCAATCTTTGTTTCATCAGACCAGAGAATTTTGTTTCTCATGGTTTGAGAGTCCTTCAGGTGCCTTTTGGCAAACTCCAGGTGGGTTGTCACGTGCCTTTTACTGAGGACTGGCTTCTGTCTGGCCACTCTACCATACAGGCCTGATTGGTGGAGTGCTACAGAGATGGTTGTTCTTCTGGAAGGTTCTCCTCTCTCCACAGCGAAACGCTGGGGCTCTGTCAGCTTGACCATCGGGTTCTTGGTCACCTCCCAGACTCAGGCCCTTTTCCCCGATTTCTCAAGTTGGCCGGGCAGCCCGCTCTAGAGTGCTGGTGCTTCCAAACTTCTTCCATTTACGTATGATGGAGGCCACTGTGCTCATTGGGACCTTCAATGCTGCAGAAATTTTGCTATACCCTTCCCCCAGATCTGTGCCTCGATGCAATCATGTCTCAGAGGTCTACAGACAATTTCTTGGACTTCATGGCTTGGTTTGTGCTCTGACATGCACTGTTAACTGTGGGACCTTAAATAGACAGGTGTGTGTCTTTCCAAGTCATGTCCAATCAACTGAATTTTATCACAAATGGACTCCGGTCAAGTTGTAGAAACATCTCAAGGATGATCAGTGGAAACAGGATGCACCTGAGCTCAATTTCAAGTGTCATGGCAAAAGCTGTGAATACTTATGTATTAATTTTTTATTTTTAATACATTTTCAAATATTTCAATCCAAACTTTTTTCATGTCGTCACAAAGGATTATTGTTTGTAGAATTTTGAGGAAAATAATTAATTTAATCCATTTTGGAATAAGGCTGTAGCATAACAAAATGTAGAAAAAGTGAAGCGCTGTGAATACTTTCCGGATGCACAGTATGTCCTAATGTACTAGTATGCACTGTATGCAGGCACATTTTGGCAGACTTACCTGCCAAGCAATCCCTGTCAGCACTCAGATGCTTCCATCTTCTTCTGGTTCGAGTTCAGACTCTTCAGCTGCTAGATTGGCCAGACTGCGATGATATCTTATCCTGCGCATGTGCATGGAAGTCACATCATCACAACACAGAGTGGTGCCATAAATGTACCCTGAATGTACATAAATGCTGACCAGTGGCGGCTGGTGTGTGAGGGGCACTAGAGCGCCGCCTCCCCGCCGGCTAGAGAAGAAATAGAAATAAAAAAAGTCAACCGGCCCCCCTGCAGGTGGCGCCGGTGCATTGACTTTTTTTTTTTTTTCGGCTCCTTGGCTGTCACATGACAGCCAAGTACTGAGCCTATTGGTCGGCCATTAAAAGCTATGAGTGTGCGCTGAACAGGCGCACACTGCATAGCTTGATTGGCTGCCCTGAGCCTCCGCTCAATGTGATTGGATGCGGGGCCGGGGGCGGGTTACTGTGGCAGCGGATGTGACTTCCGCTCCCACAGAGACCATGACCGCCGGGGACAGACTAGGGGGTACAGCCGCTCTCCGTGTGCCGAACTCTGCAGACCCCAGCGCGCTCTGGCATGCTGAATCTCTGCAACAATCCTGCCTGCTGGATGGGGTAAGTGCGGGGGGGGATCTCTGCAATGTACACGTCTGTGTCCCTGGCTGCAAACTGCCCCACCTGTGTCCCTGGCTGCAAACTGCCCCACCTGTGTCCCTGGCTGCAAACTGCTCCCACCTGTGTCACTGGCTGCAAACTGCCCCCACCTGTGTCACTGGCTGCAAACTGCCCCACCTATGTCACTGGCTGCAAACTGCCCCACCTGTGTCACTGGCTGCAAACTGCCCCACCTGTGTCACTGGCTGCATAACTGCCCCCACCTGTGTCACTGGCTGCATAACTGCCCCACCTGTGTTATTGGCTGCAAACTGCCCCCACCTCTGTCACTGGCTGCATAACTGCCCCTACCTGTGTCACTGGCTGCATAACTGTCCCCACTGTGTTATTGGCCGCAAACTGCCCCCACCTGTGTTATTGGCTGCATAACTGCCCCCACCTGTGTTATTGGCTGCATAAGTGACCCCACCTGTGATACTGGCTGCAATTTACCCCCTCCTGTGATACTGGCTGCAATTGACCCCCTCCTGTGATGCTGAGCTGTATACTGTGTCCTGTGATGGTGAGCTGTATACTGTGTCCTGTGATGGTGAGCTGTATACTGTGTCCTGTGATGCTGATCTGTATACTCTGTCCTGTGATGCTGATCTGTATACTGTGCCCTGTGATGCTGGGGCTGTATACTGTGTCCTGTGATGCTGGGACTGTATACTGTGTCCTGTGATGTTGAGCTGTATACTGTGTCCTGTGATGCTGAGCTGTATACTGTGCCCTGTGATGCTGGGACTGTATACTGTGTCCTGTGATGCTGAGCTGTGTCCTGTGATGTTGAGCTGTATACTGTGTCCTGTGATGCTGAGCTGTATACTGTGTCCTGTGATGCTGAGATGTGTACTCCTGACACAATATGTGGAATACAGGGGACCGAGTGGGTAGATTCTATAAGGGGCGGGGCTTATTAGAAGTAGGAGGGCCTGGCGCCCCACCATCCAAAAACTTCACCAGCGGCCACTGCAGCAACACCAAACCTCACATCCACAAAAGTGATTATTTTTTTACATACCTTTTTAGGTAACAATATGTCTATTTAAGGGGCAAACGTGTTCCCCCCTCCTCTCAGCAGCGCAGAGGTTAACCACAGGAGTGGGCTCTGTAATCCCCACTTTTTTTCCCACTGCCGAGATGTACACACAAAGCAGGGTGTGTCTGTGGACTCTCCCCCTCCCAGGCAAAGTTTGTTCCTAAAGTGGGCTACCCAGGCAGAGCCATTAGAAAGAGAAAGCCTGTGCCAGTGAAAGCTCACTGCTGCGTGTGGGACTACCAGAGAATACAGAGCATGACATGAGTGAGGAAGGATGAGGCTGCTTCCAGGATAAGGACCCATGGGGCTGCCTATCAAAGTCGCCATGGGCAATCCAAAGGGAGCGGACACCTGATCAGAGGGATCACTGCTGCTGTGTCGCTGGGTCTGGTGAGAGAGCCTTGTGGCTGCTACTTGTTGCCACCGCTACAGGTTGAGCGGTTGGGGAACTACCTACAATGGAGGGGGGCCCAAGAAAATGCATGCGCGCGATCGGGAGCACACTGCGCGTGCGTGTCGGTGGTGGCGTGTTCCTAGGGAACACTGCCTGTCACTGACACAGGTATCAGCCGCCAGTCGGCGGCTGATACCTTGTGATCGGCTGTGATCTACTTCATCAGAGCGGTAACTCACTGTTACCAGCTCTTCTCTCCTCACACAGTGTCCTGTGTGAGGAGAGAAGAGCTGGGATCAGTGAGTTACTGATCTGTACAGTAAAAGCACACTGACCCATCCCCCCCTGCCCCCCCAATGCACCTGTCACCCCAACAGTCACCCCATATGCCCCCATAAAGTGCACCTGTCATCATAAAGTGTAGCTGTCACCCATCACCCGTCAGTGACCATGGCGTGTCACCTGTCATTGACCGTGGCATGTCACCCGTCACCCATCAGTGACCGTGACCTGTCACCCGTCACCCATCACTGACTGTGGCGTGTCACCCATCACTGACTGTGGCGTGTCACCCGTCACCCATCACTGACCGTGGCGTGTCACCCGTCACCCATCAGCGACCGTGGCTTGTCACCCAACACCCATCAGTGACCGTGGCGTGTCACCCATCACCCATCAGTTACTGTGGTGTGTCAACCGGCACATCAGTGGCCTGTCACCCAACACTGACGTAGCCTGTCACTCATCACTGACCATGGCCGTCACCCATCAGTAACCACCGCCAGTCACCCGTGGTCTGTCACCCCTCACCCATCAGTGACCACCGCCAGTCACCCATCACCCATCAGTGACCATGACCAGTCACCCATCAGTAACCATCGCCAGTCACCCATCAGTGACCACCGCCAGTCATCCGCCACCCATCAGTGACCACCGCCCATAACCAATCATGTGATCTTCACCCGTCACCCATCAGTGACCACCACCAGACACCTGGCACCCATCAGTGACCACCCCCAGTCACCCATCAGTGACCACCACCAGTCACCTGTCACCCATCAGTGACCACCACCAGTCACCCATCAGTGACCACCACCAGACAGCCATCACCCATCAGGGACCACCGCCAGTCACCCATCACCTATTAGTGACCACCGCCAGTCACCCGTCATCCATCAGTGACTACTGCCAGACACCCGTCACCCATCAGTGACTACCGCCAGACACCCGTCACCCATCAGTGATCACCGCCAGTCACCCGTGACCCATCAGTGACCACCACAAGGCACCCGTCACCCGTCAGTGACTACCGCTAGACACCCGTCACCCATGAGTCACCACCTCCAGACACCCGTCACCCATCAGTGACCACCGCCAGTCACCCATCGGTGACAATCGCCAGTCACCTGTCAGTGACCGTCACACCCATGAGTAAACATCACCTGTAAAGGTCTCACACATTTGGCATCGCCATACACGGGGGGAGTAGTAGAATGTATTTTGGGGGGTAATTTTTTCTATGTACATGCTATGTGTTGGAACAGCAAACTTATACAGTAAAAAAAGGTCATCAAAAACCTTTTACACCCTTTTTTTACTTTTTGCGAAAATAAAAATGTGTTTCAACAGGTAAATATTCTATAAAGGTTGTGTATCGTACATGTATCTTTTTTAATGGGGGGTTTTATGTAAGATGATGAGGGGGGCACATACCGCTACGGTTTACACACTCTGGAAATGTCCACTACAAATGAGTACCCACACTGCCAGTGACTGTCCACTGACCGCTAACAGTGGCTACCCACTGACCGCCACCAGTGACTACCCACTGCCCACAGACCTCCACCACTGAGTACCCACTGCCCACAGATCGCCATCAGTGACTGCCCACTGCCCACG
>BLSH010224154.1:806411-820580 GCA_018402905.1 Glandirana rugosa | reverse complement strand
CACTTTATCCAACTGTAAAGATTTCCATCCCTTGAAAAAAAAAAAAAAAAAAGATTCTGAATGCGAAAACACAATATTCTAAGGCTTTTACACAGATATACAAACATTTCAGTCATCTTTAACATGATCTAATTTTGATTTTATATTCCGTTCCCATAGTTTCTGGGTATCTGTAAATCCATGCTTTCCTTTGTTGAATGAATTTGGCCCAGCTGAAGTCGGTGTGTCCCTAAAAAGAGTTTGCCAAATGAGTACATGTTAAAGCATGATAGGTACTGGAGGACATTTCACAATTATACTACAAAGTTGATTTTTTTTCTACCTTAATGACATTCAATGAACAGCCATTCCACGTGAAAAAACACTTTATTTTAAATAAAATTAATGTTAGGAAGGCATTCAGAAATTGCTTATATTCTATTGCTTGGTAGACCGTGTCATATTCAGATGTTTAAATACAGGAAAATTCTTCACAGGTTAGTTTTGATGTTTGCTACTTCTACGTCTTCTGCAAGCATGATATACAGTGTATCACAGGCATTTGCTGTGCTTTTCCCAGCAGAACACAGACATTTGGAAGCAAGGAGTTCAATGGCATGGGTCACAAAGAATGCCACTCTTCTAGGACTGCAATCATGATTTTAAAAAGAAAAAACACTTCTAAGCCAGTGTTAGAAATTAGTACATTTAGAAATCATGAACAGAAGTGGGATATTTTGCATTTCGTTTTTGCAAGTGACGCAAAAATTGTACCTGTCTTGTTGACATAGAGAATCACACAAACAATGAAAAGCAAGAAGTCCAACTATACAGTGGAGTGTTCCGTGACAGTTTATGCCAACACCTGCTAAGATTGCAGTGTCACAACACTTCCAATATAGAAATCTGATCAGACGAGGTCTAAGCGGTTTTTGACCAAATTATTGCAAGGGAAACCTTTCATTAAATTAACTACTTCCTGCCTGCCCACAGTACAATTACGCCATCCAGCCAGTTCTGGGTCTGGGGCACGCACGTGCGTGCTCCCAGCTAATCCACGCTGTCACTGGCTAAAGTGGGATTTTGTAAACAGGTCCCGGACAATGATTTATGGCAGAGACTTGCTAATCGGCTGTAGCCAATCACAGCACAGAGTCCTGTGTTTACATACACACAGGGCTCTGTACACATAAAAAAAAGAAAAAAAAAACAACAGGGAGAAAAAAAAAACAGCCAGATCTGTTAGTAAAAGCAGCACACTGTTAACCCCTTTCCAGCCAGTGTCATTAATACAGTGTACGGTATTATATCTAATCACTGTATTGGTGTCACTATTGATGTCAGTGTACCTCCCAGCCCAGTGAGGGCCCGATAACCTCCAGATTGCCTGCCACCCTATCAGAGTCCCACTATAAGTCGCTGATCACCGCCATTCCTAGTATAGCGCCAGAGCTGCGTAAATTCCATTATAATATATATTATATACCTATACAACCTGGCTACATGAATCTGACAATACATCTCATGCTTCCCTCTCCCATGGTGGCCTTCTCTGGACACACTCCACTAGACCAAGTGGACGGAAGGGAGGTGGAGTGGGAATCCTTCTTGCACCACGCAGCACCTATCAGGTACTCCACCCTCCTCCCTCTCTGACACTCTCCTCTTTTGAAGCACATTGCATCCGTCTATTTTCTCCTATTCCTCTAAGAGTCGCTGTGACTTACCGCCCCCCCTGGACCGGTATCAACTTTCCCAGATGACTTCTCTGCCTGGCTACCCCACTTTCTCTCTTCTGAAAACCCCACAAACATTCTTGGCGACCAACATTCCTGTTAACGCTATCACTACTCTTACCTCTAAACTTCTCAGTCTAACCTCATCTTTTGACCTGAAGCAATGGATACAGACTCCTACCCACTCCAACGGCAACACCCTAGACCTTGTCTTCTCCTATCTGTGCACTCCGTGCAACCTTTCCAACAATCCTCTCCCACTCTCTGATCACCACCTTAGTTTCACTCTCTCACTGTCTTCCACCTCCTCTCCCTCCAACCGCCTAACAGTTACCCGTAGAAACCTTCGCCACCCTTCTCTACTCTACTCTGCTAATGACCACCTCTATGACAAAATCTCACCCTTGTCCTGCCCCAACCAAGCCACAATTGTCTACAATAACTCACTGTCATCCTCCCTAGACAAGCTCACCCCCCCCTTACTACACGCAGACCCAGGCCCCGGCCCCTACAACCCTGGCAAACAGACAACACCAGAAGTCTTAGAAAACATAGCCGCACTGTTGAGCGCCTGAGGCGTAAGACTAAGCTCCAAGAAGACTTCAAACATTACAAATCTGCTCTCCTAAAATACTATTCCTGCCTCCACACTGCCAAACAGACCTACTTTATCACACTCATTAACACATTATCATCCAGTCCCCATCAACTCTTCTCAACCTTTAACACTCTACTCCGTCCTCCACAAGCTCCACCCTCTAATTCTCTCACTGCCCAGGAGATTGCCAATCACTTTATAACTAAGATTGATAACATTCATGAGGAAATCTCCAATGCGCACAAACCACCCCCGCTCAACACCCCATGTCCACAGATGCAATCACTACTTTCCACATTCAACCCTGCCAGTATTAGCGAGGTTGCTAAACCTCCGACTCAATTCTACATTCTCTAACTCACATTTTCAACCTTTCCCTCTCCTCTGGAATTTTCCCAAGCTCTCTAAAACATGCACTAGTCACACCAATCCTTAAAAAGCCCTCACTGGACCCCACCAATATTAACAACCTACGCCCCATCTCCTTACTCCCCTTCGCCTCCAAACTCCTTGAAAGACTGGTCTACAACCGACTGAGTGACCATCTGACCATGAACAAACTTCTTGATCCCCTTCAGTCTGGATTTCGCCCTCAGCACTCTACAGAAACTGCTCTCCTTAAACTCACTAATGACCTAATAACTTCTAAAACCAACGGTCACTATTCTGTACTACTACTCCTGGACCTCTCTGCTGCCTTTGACACAGTGGACCACCCCCTCCTCCTCAAAAAACTCCATGCCTTTGGTCTCCGTGACTGTACTCTAAGCTGGTTCTCGTCCTACCTATCCCACCGCTCCTTCAGTGTCACCTACAACTCTACTTCCTCCTCTCTTTCTTTCTCTGTCGGTGTCCCCCAAGGTTCTGTTCTTGGACCTCTCCTTTTCTCAATCTACACCTCCTCCCTGGGTCAGTTGATTGCCTCCCATGACTTTCAGTATCATCTCTATGCTGAAGACACACAAATCTATCTCTCAACCCCCCAGATCTCTCCATCTGTCTCCTCATGCATCACAAACTTACTGATAGACATATCAGCCTGGATGTCACATCACTTCCTCATACTCAACCTATCCAAAACCGAGCTTATGATATTTCCTCCCCCACGTGCCACTTCCCCAGATTTCTCTGTCAAAATCAATGGCTCAACTATCAACCCGTCCCCCCACGCCAAGGTCCTAGGTGTAATCCTAGACTCCAAATGAACACTTCAGCCCCACATCCAATCGCTATCCAAAATTTGCCGCCTCAACCTCCGCAACATCTCCAAGATACGCCCCTTCCTAACCGATGACGCCACAAAGCTACTAATCCACTCCCTGGTCATCTCTCACCTCGACTACTGCAACTCCCTCCTCACTGGCTTACCTCTAAATAGTCTATCCCCACTTCAGTCCATTATGAACGCTGCCGCTAGGCTCATCCAACTCAAAAACCGCTCGGCATCTGCTACACCCCATGTCAATCTCTACATTGGCTGCCACTCAACCAACGTATTAAATTCAAGATCCTAACAATAACTTATAAAGCAATTCACAACCTGGCCCCCAGCTACATCACTAACCTGGTCTCAAAATACCAACCAAATCGATCTCTTCGCTCCTCCCAAGACCTCCTGCTCTCTTGCTCTGTTGTCACCTCATCCCATGCTCGCCTCCAGGACTTCTCCAGAGCCTCTCCCATCCTCTGGAATGCTCTACCCCAATCTGTCCGACTTTCTCCTAGTTTGTCCACCTTCAGACGATCCCTGAAAACCTATCTTTTCAGAGAAGCCTATCTGGCTCCCACCCAACAACTGTACATTTATCTTCTCTATTAGCACATCCCCCACAGTTATTACCTCTTGCATCTCTTGATCTTCCCTTTTAGATTGTAAGCTCTAACGAGCAGGGCCCTCTGATTCTTACTGTATTTAAGTGTATTGTATTTGTACTGTCTACCCTCAAGTTGTAAAGCGCTGCGTAAATTGTTGGCGCTATATAAATCCTGTATAATAATAATAATAATATACATGCACACACCATCATTTGTAGTCTAACTTTCAGATAAACCAATATAAACTTATTGGGGTTTCTACGTTTACAAAAGGCATGTAGCAGAATACATTTTGGCCTACATTTATGAAGAAATTTGATTTTTAATTGGATATGTTTTATGACGAAATTTTTTTTTCAAAGTTTTGAGGTTTTTCTTTTATATAATACAAAAACCCAGTGGTGATCAAACAGCATTTAAAAAAGCTTTATTTGTGTGAAGAAAATTATAAAAATTTAATTTGCGTAGTGTTGCATGACCGCGCAGTTGCTGGTTAAAGAAGAGCTCCAAGCTCCCCCCTAAAAATTAAAAGTCACAGTTACCTGTCCAGGGATCCAGCAATGTCCTCACCTGAGCCAATTCTTCAATTGGTTTCAGGTGCAGGCGCCAGCATCTCAAGTAAGGGAAACAGGAAGTGAAGCCTTTCAGCTTCACAGCTGGTTTCCTGCTGCGCATTGTGAATGGTTTCGTAGTCTTCTCAGACCTGTGATGTGTCCCAAAAGACTGTGGGGGAAGGTTAAACTTCTGGCTCACATCGGCGTGGCGATGTGAGCCGAAAGTTGGAGCAGGTACCTGTCAAAACCAGGTATCCGGTCCCCACCAAATGTGGCAGTGGAGGGTGCAAACAAGTGGAACTTCCTCTTTTGGGTGGAGCTCCGGTTTAATGTAGCACAGTGCTTAATAGAAAAAAATGCTCTGGTCATGAAGGGGGTAGAACATTCCGGAGGTCAACTGGTTAAAAAAAAGTCCATCAGGTAAAATATATGAATACTGTTCAGTTTAGAGAACAATGTGCTGTCGGCAGTAAAAGATGGTAAATCTCATCCGCAGTTAAGGTTACCTTCCAATATTTTTCATCCGCATCTTTGCCTCTGGTGGCATCTCTTCAGGCTCACTCTGAAATTCAAAAAAATAAATAAATAAACAGCACCAGCCCGGAAAAACCTTTCCAAAATTTAAAAGCCAGAAACAAAACTTCATAGCTAACAATATTGTAACACACAAATCCAAGTGTCATATAAACAATTTTAGAAAACTGATGTTCTGGAATCACATCAACATCATTTAATATCTCATATAGAACATAACATGCCAATGAAGGGCCTCAGTAGGAGATTATTATATACAGATAATGCTCTCTTCCATCCCTTACACATCATCAGCATCATTGCAATGCTTCTCTCACCAAGACCAAGCAAGAAAAATGTTTTATATTCAAACCAACTCCCTTTGTTAGGGCATGCTAAGTATACCTTCTTTATTAGGTCAAAGAAGCACTGTTTTGACTGATGAAGAGCGTAGATCTCTCCAAGGCTTAATTTATGTACACATCAAGGAGAAATCGCTTGAAGAGTTTTCTACCTGCAAAATTCACTAACACACCCCCACCCCCCCCTACCTATCAATTATTGTGATAAATGAGGTAGCGCGCACACACACACACGTTGGGCATTTGCATCACTTTGCAAAACATGTTGCATGGACCATTTAGTTAGAACTGCTCCATTGGGGTTGTATATGAATGCCCTCCATATGTTAATTTGAAGGAGTTATGGTCCTGCTTAGGCAGGTGCTAAGACATGCACTAATGCTGCCAGTGTTTTTAGTACTGGATAAAGTTTTGTGTAGCAACGCCCATGTAAAGGCAGCCTAAAGCAAATCCTGAAAAAGCACAAATAAATGGCAATGAGGAAAAAAACAAAAAAAAAAACTTTAGTAATGAAATGAGAAAACACCAGAAAAGATGAAGGCATCTATGATCGAAGCCAGGACAGAGGAACTAAGAACCCTTTGCCTGTAGTGTGGGGTATTGCCCCACAAGGGAGAAGCAAGCAAACCTTAGTTCCCAGACTCATTCTATGTAACTATAAAAAAAGATTTCATCTCCAAATACGGAAAGGTTTCTTCACAATAAGAGCTGTGAAAATGTGGAATAGACTTCCTCCAGAGGTGGTTCTGGCCAGCTCAGTAGATGGCTTTAAAAAAGGCCTGGATTCTTTCCTTAATGTAAATAATATAACTGGGTACTAACATTTTTAGGTAAAGTTGATCCAGGGAAAATCTGATTGCCTCTCTCCTGGGGATCAGGAAGGCATTTTTTCCCCCACTATAGCAAATTGGATTGTGCTTTGCTGGGGTTTTTTGCCTTCCTCTGGATCAACTGTGGGTGAAGGATTGTATATGGGATTGTATGGTTATATATATTTTTTCTTTTTTTTATTGGTTGAACTAGATGAACTTGTGTCTTTTTTCAACCTGGCTAACGATGTAACTATAGGGGCATGACTCGATAGGTAGGCCTTCTTTTCCCAAAATGAATGATAGGCTCACATGGCTATTATATACATGGGTTAGATTTTTTTGAAGGAGCTCACTTAGAAAAGAGAAAATTTGTGAAAAGTGAATGTTTGTGAATAAGGTAAATCCGTGTTTATTCTGAATGTACAATCATGTACGAGGGAATAGAAACTTTTTTTCTAGCATGTGACGGGTTGTGAACAGCACTTCATCGTATCTATTACTACGTAAACTTTCACTTTGCTAAGAGAACAGTAACTATTTCTTTAAATAGAGCTGTAAAGGCAGAAGGTATATCTTATCTTCGTGCATGAATCTAAAAAAAAAACACCTGTGTGTAAAAGCCAGCCCCCCCCCATTACTTACCGGAGCCCCATCTCTCTCCAGCGATGGCCACAAGTTTCTAAGCCATCCAGGACTCTCCTCCTGATTGGCTGAGACACTGCAGTGGTGCCATTGGCTCCCATGGCTGTCAATCAGGGGAGAGGGGGTGGGGCCGGGTCAGGGCTCCATGTCTGAATGGATACATGGAGCTGTAACTCGGCTCGGGTGCCCCCATAGCTAGCTGCTGGCTGTGGGGGCACTTGACAGGAGGGAGGGGCCAGAAGCAACGAAGAGGGACCAGAGAAGAGGAGAATCCGGGCTGCTCTGTGCAAATCCACTGCACAGAGGAGGTAAAAGTATAACAGATGTTATTTTTTTTTTTCTTTAAAAAACGAGACTTTACAATATCACTCCCATACTGTTTTACTTCATGTTCATTAGATATTGAAAGTAAAAGTGTCAGATGAATTTACTTACATCATCTTCATTAAATACTGCTGCTACAGAGATCTTTTTCGGAACAGCGGCAGGAGTTACTTCCTTGGGTTTCTAAATTAAACGAAAGAAAATGATACTTCTACATTAAAAAAAAAGATAAAATGTATCAGAAGTAATGACTGCTATAAAATATTGTACTGCATCGAACAGCATTTATACTCAGAATATTTACTTTATATGGGGGGGTCTAAACCGATTTAAAATTAATTTTCTGTTCCAAATCTGTCAAAAAATGTATTTAATAACCTTCCCTAAAAAAAAAAAAAAAAAAAAAAAAAAAAAAAAATGGGTAAATGCCATTTTTACATGGCAGGCCATTACGTCAATGCCAAACCCACTTGCTGTTATTTCATTTTCCCATCCCTATGTCACTTCAGGAATCAGCAGTGAAGGTAAGACACAAGAATTGCCAAAGTGGCAAATATAATACCTCTTCTACTGCAAGAAAAAGTAATTGGATTTTATGGACAACTGACAGCGTCGTTGGATAAGTTCACCTCTTTAAAAAAAATAAAAATAAATGCACATCTTTTTGCAGGTAAAAAAAAATTGTGCATTCATTATTTTTTTTTTTATTGGGAGCCTGGAAAACATTGCACCCATGATCAGCAGATCGTAGGTGCAATGCAGGGCTCTTGCAGACTGTGTGTAAGCTGTCTGGCCCTACATTGTACAGCCAAGCAGTTGCACAGTAACAGGAAGCATCAATGAATTACCACAGCGCTGTGGTAGTTCACTGAGTACAAGCTGACAGCAGCAAGGGCTGCCGGACCTTGCAATTTTCCATTCACAAAACTCTGTAAACGAATGGCGTGGCCAGGTGGGCGAGCAGAGCCCCACAAAGCCATGTTCTTTGCAGATGGTGACAGAGAGTGGGGGGAGAAGGTCCCCCGCTCCCATTCACAATGTGGAGTTGGGAGGGGTGCAAGGGCTGGTGGATTTGTAACATGTTACATCCTGAATATGGGTGTAACATGTTACAAAATATGAACTTATCCTTTAAAGCTGAATAAAAAGCCCTCCCTTGCAATGGGGTTGTTCGTACAATTCAAGGGTTTACTGCTCATTTATGTCTAGGGGACTTGGTAAACTACTTTTACTTGCCTGCTCCTCCGTGCTTCTAGATCTGTCCCTGCAGCCAGTTTTCCCTCATGCTCCGGCAATCCAAGGTCCTCTGATGTCATCACAACAGATGCAGAGGTTCATAGTCTTGCATTGAACATGATCACACATAGGGATAATCCACTTCTGAATCACAGGGGAGCACAGTTTTGTGGCAGATTCAGAAAAGCTCAAGTGTTTTTCCTGTCCCTTAAACTAAACAAGCAGTTAACCCTTGCAGTACAGGCGCAGCCCCACTGCAAGAGCAGACTTTTTAGTTTGAGAGTTCAGCATTAATGTGTACCTGTACTCATGGCATACATTCTCACTCATCAAGTGAAAGACAGCCGAAGGCTTCTTCTTTTAGTATGTCAAGATTTCCATAACAGACTTTCCTGTATTTAGGGGCTCCCATGCAGTGTTCATTTTGTTGATGAAAATAAATATTTTTGTTAACAAAATGAACACTGGTACTGGAGATTTTAGTTGACTAAAATAATTCAGATGACTATAATTACAGGGACGTGCGGTGAGGTCAGTGGCTGGTGAGGCACTGGCTAGTATGAGCCAGATACACATAGGTTACATGCGCTGCAAACATTAGAGTGAGAGCAATAATTCTAGCACTAGACCTCCTCTCTAACGCTAAACATGTAATCTCTAAAAAAGTGTTGTCTATGGAGAGTCTCAAGTACTGAAGTTTAGCGCCATTCCACAAGTGTGCGCAATTTTAAATCGTAACATGTTAGGTATCTATTTACTCGGCGTAACATCTTTCACATTATACAAAAAAATTGCGCTAACTATGTTTTTTTTTAATTCATGAAACAGTTTCTTTAAAAGAAAAAAAAAAAGTGTTTGAAAAATTGCTGCGCAAATACTGTGTAACATAAAAAGTTGCAACGACTGCCATTTTATTCCCTAGGGGGTCTGCTAAAACTATATATAATGTTTGGGGGTTCTGAGTAATTTTCTAGCAAAAAATTATGATTTTTACAGGTAGGAGAGAAGTATCAGAATTGGCCTGGGTGGCAAGGGGTTAATTACCATAAGTAAGTAATATACAAATAATTATTATATATTGTTTTTAAAAGGTAATTTACTATATTTTCAAAAACTGTACTCAAGCAGGTGGCTTAACAGACAAATTACTGAAGTTTGAAGTTATAACTTAAAACCAGGAATTTTACAGTAAATAAATAATAAAATGATCTTATACCATATAGCATAATAATATATGATTTAGCTTGTAACTTTTCAGCAGCAGCAGATTCTAATTCTCCCTCTTAACTGTGTGAAAAAAATATGGGATTATGGGCAATTCTTATACACATAAACCCATGTATTTCCTTGTAGTTAAAGTGGTTGTGACCCCAGGGAAAAGAGAAAAAACACAAAACAAAAAAACTGTAAGGCAAAGGCATAATGAGCTAGAATGCACCGCATACTAGCTCATTATGAAATACTCACCTTAGAAAAAAGATCCATCAAATGTTGCTTCCAGGTACGTGGCTCCGGCGCTACGAGTGGCCGGAGCCGCGAGACGACACTCCCGCGCATGCGCACGGGAGTCCTTAGTCCCGGCGCAATGCACATCAGCGGCTGCATGCAGGGGAAATATCTCCTAAACCAAAGAGGTTTAGGAGATAGTCATTTTACCTACATGTAAGCCTTATTATAGGCTTATCTGTAGATAAAAATCACTAAAATGGGGATACAACCACTTTAAGAGGGCTGGGCTGGATTTGTCTTTTAGACACATGCCCTCTTCTATGACACCGCAGTGAGGCGTGCCTCCAATGCAGCATGTTTATTGGACAGCTTGGGCCAATGGTGCTTCACCATTGGATAAGGCTCCACACTGTCCATTGAGTTCAGTGCCTCTGACAAGAAGTGAGGAGAGGCACTGTGAGTTCATCCTCTCAGTCTGCTGCAAACACAGCGTGTCAGCTTGTATTTAAACCGGCCGCTCTGCATGTAATTTCTGACAGGCTGCACAATGAGCCCCCCGTATCTCCGGAACCATAGATGATAGAAGCCCTGGTGGGGTAGGACTTCAGCTACATACCTAACATATTCTGGGTCTCTTGTGACCCCAGGTCGCCGAGCTACGACCCTCAAAGTCGATCGTCCCTGCTATAATACAACTAGAACTGAAATGGCATTTTAATCAAAAGACTATGACTAAAACGAAATCGAAATTTGACGTCAAAATTAACACTGCACAGCTGACCTTTTCTAAATCGTCAACACAATTCCATCCCCAGCCTATAATAATAGCACATTAAAAAGTTTAAACATGTATTGCACTACCACATAAGAATAAGTAGGGGGCATCTACTCGGCTGCTGAAAGAAAAAAATAAGAAAAGAGGCTTTTATTTTTTAATTTTTCCTAATATTTATGGTTGGGAATACATTCAGGTAATATGTGCAATGGCATTACGGTCAATAAGGTTTACAGTTTTTTGGGGTTTTTTTTTTAAGATTTTAAAGTTGCACTTCTGTTTGTCAAAAAGCAATATTTTTGTTATGAAACTTGGTTTTATATACAATGACATTATATATCACAATGGCTAAATCTGGGTCTGTAGTGAGTGTTCAAACCTTAATACCATAAATAATAACATGTTATTCGATTTTTACTCCAGGAGAATAGAGAGTTTGGCCATTTTAGAGAAATGCTTAAATCAGGGGATCGACCGATATCGGTTTTTCAGGGTCAATACGATACCAATAATTCGGCTGCCATTCAGGCCGAAAGCCGATATCGGGTGTCGGTATTCTGTAGATTTAAACTTTTTTATTTTTACACAGGCCTTTTACATTTTTTTAATCACAGTTATTGCTGTCACAGGGAATATAAACATCCCTTGTGACAGTAATAAGCAGTGACAGGTACTCTTTATGGAGGGATCAGGGGTCTATAAGACCCCAAACCCCACCTCTGCACTTGAAAGTATTCAAAAACGTCAAGATCTGCATTATTGAACACTTTATATTTTTTAACCACTTCAGCCCCGGAAGGATTTCACACTTTAGGACCAGAGCACTTTTTGTGATTTGGCAATGCGTCGCTTTAACTGACAATTCAAGTGGTCATTCCATCTGTTAACCTGGTGACAAGGAGGAATTCCATCCAAACAGCATATGGACTTTTTACTTCCTTATTTAGGGTAAGTGTACCCATCTTCTTACTCACTGTGGATGAAAACACGAGCTGTATATTTGGTATTTAAAGCTTCAATACCAGCTTAGTCTGGTAAGAGTACCTATTTACTTTGGTGACAGGTTTATGCACATAGATGTCACTTGTTTTTAAAGTCTACTAATGAAGAAATTTTGTGCAGCTTTATGGATGTTTATTTCTGCTGATTAATTCATTCTCAAGAGTAATCCAATTGGAATACCTTTATAGACTTTAACCACTTTAAGGCCTCATACACACGTACGTTTTTTGACGCCGGCATTTTTTGCAGCTCTCTATGTTAGTCAATGGCCCCATAAAAACGTTGGCGTTTTTGAGCTGTAGATGACGTCAGAGTCAGTGAGCTGAAACTAGAACCCACAGCCATCACGTTCCAAGGCTGTAACGTTTTGGCATTTTTTGACGCCAATGCCACAATATGCCAACAAACACCACCTAATATTATACCGGCGTTTTTTCTGACTTGTGACGTCGCTTCCGCCCAGCCATGTTATGGAGTCGGGTGAACGGCTTCAGCCGCTCACGGACACTGGCGGGGGATGGATGCGATCATCTCCGCCGCTGCCGGCGGGTCCAGTAAGCGGCGGAGATGACCGGAATGCGGCTGGGGGCGGGGGGCACGTCTCCCGCCACTGATAAAAGTGATTTTGTGGCGGATCCGCCGCTAAGACCATTTTTATCTTGCAGGGAATCGCCTGCTGAAAAAATAGATACCGGATTTATGGTAGCTATCTGCTACCATAACAACGGTATTCCACTTCAAACTGCCGCCGTCAAACGACGTACGGCAGTCCGGAAGTGGTTAATGTTTTATTTATGAGACTGTTTATTGTTTTTTTATAGCACAGCATTTATATATATATATATATATATATATATATATATATATATATATATATATATATATATTTTCACACAATTTTGGTTGAGATTGTTATGCCAGCAGCTCACTTATTAACATTTTTTGGTTCAAGTAAGTGGAACTTTTTTATTATAATTTTAGTCAGTGGCCATTACTGAGTTGTAAAATCGCGTTATTTCCCTACAGGAAATGAGGAAGCGATTGATGGCAACGGATATACACTCAGCGATACGCCCAACGGTGCAATGCGCATGCGCGAGATCGAGTGGTGCATGCTGGGTAACCAGCATGCACCTTATGCAGGAAGACCGTGTGAGTGGGCTTCAGATTCCCAATATGAAAAAATGGCAATGCTCAGGCAGATGAAATTGAGCAGAGTAAGTACAAAATATATATGAATGCTAAAATGATAGAAATATATCTAGTTTTATTTATCTTATGTATAAAAAGACAGGGGATGTCTGAAAAAAAAAAAATTATGTGGGTGGAACTCCGCTTTAAATAGAACAATGGTAGACCTATTTACAACAGCAGTCTTGTTAATGACATAAGACTATTGATTGTGATGGAGCAATGTTTCATATCTTACGTACAGGAACACCAAGCTTGATTGATATGGATGGTGACTTTTTTCCAATCTGACCTCCTACGGCAAATCCAACCTTGGAGACTTTAGGTGGACAGGGTTGCGTGCTGGACTCCTCAGAAGATGTATCTGCTGACCTTTTTTCTGCACTTCGGCTTGAGCTTTCCCCTCCATTGCTGGAAGAAACAGTCTTAGTTTTCACTTCATTTTCTGCCTCTTCTTCTGGTCCTGGTGAAGTTGAAACAACTTACCAAGATGAGCATTTGGTTACTGGGCTGAATGATGGGAACAGCAACCACAAGAGATACCAAAATGCACCTTAGTATTTGTGTAGGCAAGAAACCCACACCAACATATTTACAGGGTAAAAAGAAAAAAACAACTTTATCAAGACAGTATATAAAAATGAAATTCTAACTGCAATCTAATAATACTGCATATATAATTAAAAGTATAATTGTATACCTACAGGCTGGCTTATTCACTTCACTGTTTTCTAAATGGGTGTAGTTGTGAATACATTCAAACAGAGAAGATCTATGACGTTAGGAACAGTACACCCCTGGACTGGGGGAGGGGGGGGGCCTCAGGGACCAGTCTTGTGTGGGGAAGATCAGAGGATTAGGTAAGTATATCTCCCTTCTCCAATCCCCTAGACCAGTGGTTCTCAACCCTGTCCTCAAGTACCCCCAACAGGCCATGTTTGCAGGTTTTCCCTTATCTTGCACTGGTGCTTTAACCAGTTCCCTACCAAGTCATTGTAAAATGTCGTCGGCAGGGAACCTCCGTCGATCCGGGCGGACGTCATATGACGTCCGCCACTTCTGCAGGCCCCTAGGGGCCCGCAGCGCGGCGATCGCGGATTGATCGTATCCCTCGGGACACAGCCCCCCCCCCCCTCGATTCCCCGGACGTCTTCACCGCCTGCAGTATACTGCAGGCGGGC
>BLSH010224154.1:756632-766870 GCA_018402905.1 Glandirana rugosa | reverse complement strand
ACTAACAGACGCAGCCTTCTTATGACACATGGGGACGTCCCAAAGCTGTGCCAATCAAGAGGGGTGGGCAAACTATAACAACTGTACCCAACAGAAAAAGCCCTCTCAGGCGGTGCTAATCGCACCTACACTGCCGCTTGTAATACTTTGCGGCCAAAAGCAGCATCCGAAGATGCTGAAACATCAATTTTGTAAAACTTAGTAAACGTGTGCACTGAGGCCCAAGTAGCCGCTTTGCACACCTGAGACACCGAGGCCTGGTGTCTAAACGTCCAGGAAGTACTAACTGCCCTGGTGGAATGAGCCGTGACTGGAAATGGGGGAACCTTGCCCCGAATCTCATATGCATGAGTCACGGTCTTCCTTATCCAATGAGAAATGGTAGCTGACGAGGCTGCCATGCCTTTGCGCGACCCTTCCGTCAGCACAAATAAAGAATCAGACTTCCAAAAAGAAGCTGTAAAAAATAAATACACCCACAAAGCCCTCACCACATTCAAAGAATGCAGTTCAACTTCTTTGGGATGCGACGGGTGCGGGCATAATGAGGGAAGAACAATATCCTCATTTAAATGAAAAGAAGAAACCACCTTCGGAAGAAACGAAGGGGAAGGTCGCAAAACCGCCTTGTCCTTGTGAAGAACCAAGTAAGGTGACTTGCAGGATAACGCTGCTAACTCAGACACCCGCCTAGCAGATGTGACAGCAACCAGAAAAGCCACTTTCTGTGACAACAGTCGCAAGGGAATCTCCCTAATCTTTTCATATGGTGGTTTCTGCAGCACAGAAAGCACCGGATTCAAATCCCACGGTGCCAGAGACGACCGTATCCGAGGAGCCACATGACGTACCCCCTGTACAAATGTACGGTCAATGAATGAGACGCCAAGGGCCATTGAAAAAGAACCACCAGGGCCGAAATCTGACCCTTAAGCGTACTTAACGCCAGGTTCTTGTCCAGTCCTTGCTGCAAAAAAGTCAGTACTCTGGACACTATATAAAAGAGTGGGGGTTCCAACCCCCTGCCTCGCACCAGATAATATAGGCCTTCCAGGTCCTATGATAAATCTTAGGTGAGGTACCTTTACGTGCTTCAATCATAGTAGGGATCACGGAGTCTGAGACACCCCTATCCCTCAACACCTGGGACTCAATAGCCAAGCCGTCAAAGCCAACGAGGGTAAAGCCGGGTGCAAGATGGGCCCCTGAGACAGTAGGTCTTTGCGAAGTGGAAGACGCCACGGAACATCTGTCACCATCCGTACTACGTCGGCGTACCAAGGACGCCAAGGCCAATCCGGAGCTACCAGGATTGTCGGGATTCCCTCTGCTTCTATCCTGCGCAGAACCTGCGGTACAAGCTTTAGAGGAGGAAAGATGTACAGAAGCCGATACCGACCCCAGGGCGCTACCAGTGCATCCGAGGCGAACCGCCAACGGATCTTTTGTTCTGCACACAAAGGTCTGTACCTTGTGATTGAACCTGGAGGCCATGAGGTCCACCTCTGGTGTGCCCCACTTGAGGCAAATCTGGCGGAACACTTCTGGATGTAGGGACCATTCCCCCTGATCCAGAGTCCGGCGGCTGAGAAAGTCCGCCTGCCAGTTTTCCACGCCTGGGATGTCGATTGCAGAGAGAGCTGGCACGTGAAGTTCTGCCCACCGAAAAGATCAGAGCCGCCTCCGTGGCTGCTGCCGAGCTTCTTGTTCCACCCTGATGGTTCACATATGCCACAGCCGTGGAATTGTCCGACTGAACCTGGACAGGGAGGCCTCGCAGCCTTTCTGACCAACGTGACAGACAAAGTCTGATCGCTCTCAGTTCCAGTACATTTATTGGAAGACAAGCTTCCTGCACTGACCAACGACCCTGAGCAGAGAACTGACCCAGGACCCCTCCCCAGTCCGATAGGCTGGCATCCGTCGTTACTATCGACCAATTGAGGGGGAGAAAACATTTTCCCAACTTTAGGGCCGGAGCCCGAATCCACCAAATCAAGGATCCTCGGGACTGATGATCCAACCTGATCAGTCTGTCTAGGGATGTCCCACTGTGACAAAATCGCCTTCTGCAAGAGCCGAGTGTTACTCTGGGCGTAAAATATCGATTCGAAAGTCGACACCATGAGCCCCAACACTCGCATACAGAACCGTAAGGAGGACCACTGGCGTGAAAACAGGGTCCGCACTGCTGCCTGAAGTGTCAGGAGCTTGTTTGGTGGTAAAAACACCCTTGCCTGCACCGTGTCCAGAATCAGACCCAGGTATTCCAGCCGGCAGGATGGAGTCAATGATGATTTCTGCAGGTTGATCAGCCAACCGAACTCTTAACATGGACACCGTGATTGTCACGTTCTCCGGAGCCACAGCAGACTCTGCTCTCAGGAGTAAATTGTCGAGGTATGCTACTACCGCAATACCTCTCTGTCTCAGCAGTGCCAGCATCGGGGTCACCACCTTGGTGAACACTCAGGGAGATGAAGCCAGCCCGAAGGGAAGTGCCACAAACTGGTAATGCCGGTCCCCCACTGCGAAGCGTAGAAAACGCTGGTGACTGTGACAAACTGGAACATGGAGATACGCGTCCCTGATATCCAGGGACGTCAAGAATTCCCCTTGGTGCAGGGCGGCCACGACGGAGCGGATGGACTCCATCCTGAATCTCTTCGTCTTTACGAAGCGGTTTAATGCCTTCAGGTCTAGAACTGGCCTGACACCGCCCTTTTTGGGCACCACAAAGAGGTTTGAGTAAAACCCGTGAAATCTTTCCACCATGGATACCGATACAATCAGTACAGTGCCTTGCGAAAGTATTCGGCCCCCTTGAACTTTGCGACGTTTTGCCACATTTCAGGCTTCAAACATAAAGATATAAAACTGTAATTTTTTGTGAAGAATCAACAACAAGTGGGACACAATCATGAAGTGGAATGAAATTTATTGGATATTTCAAACTTTTTTAACAAATAAAAAACTGAAAAATTGGGCGTGCAAAATTATTCAGCCCCTTTACTTTCAGTGCAGCAAACTCTCTCCAGAAGTTCAGTGAGGATCCCTGAATGATCCAATGTTGACCTCAATGACTAATGATGATAAATAGAATCCACCTGTGTGTAATCATATCTCCGTATAAATGCACCTGCACTGTGATAGTCTCAGAGGTCCATTTAAAGAGCAGACAGCATCATGAAGAACAAGGAACACACCAGGCAGGTCCGATATGGCGGCGAACCGCTTAATGCAATGCTCCGAACGGTCAGTGCAAGGTGCGGTACTGCGGGGGGGGGGGGAGGGGGGGAATGGGAGACAATCCTCAAAGGGGTACCACCCAGTGTGTCCCCACTAACGAACCACCACCGGCTGGCTACCACAGAAGCTGCCCAGGTGCCCACTCTCCGCGCCCCTAGGACGGAAGAGGGGTCCACTCACCAATCCGACGGGCGCATCGGGTAGCCACCCGGAGCAACCTCCCCATAGAGAGGCATGCTGCTGGCCAGGCCCCTGGACAGCAACAAAACCAGTCACTGGGCTCTAGTGGGTTTTAGCCACTGGCCTCCCGAACGAAACGGGCGCTATGCGGCGGGCCCCCGCTAAGGGTAGCTCGCATAGTGTAGGCCGGGCTGGGGAAAGTTTTTGGATTGTAGATATCCTCTATACCACCAGCCGGCTTCTTGATAGCAGTCTTCATCATAAAAAAATCTTCAGGAGACCGCAGATCCCATAGGGGAACCAGGTCAACTTGCACTAGGCAATTTAAAACTGATGTGCTATGCAGAGCAGGGGGATTATATGCTAAGGTGAGGACAGCCCCCTGGGAGGGGCCAAACTATGCTTTTGTTTTATTTTTGCCTAGTCTACTCCTAGTAATATGAGCATAACCCCACGTGTCATAAGAAGGCTGCATCTGTCAGTGAACGGAAGAGTAAAGTATTTGATCCCCTGCTGATTTTGTATGTTTGCCCACTGACAAAGAAATGATCAGGCTATAATTTTAAGGGTAGGTTGATTTTAACGAGAGACAGAATAACAAAAATATCCAGAAAAACACATTTCAAAAAAGTTATAAATTGATTTGCATTTTAATAAGTGAAATAATATTTGATCCCTTATCAATCAGCAAGATCAGACAACTTCACGGCATCATCAAAGGGGTAATGGGTGGGGCCATGTACCGTCAAATCTTGAGCGAGAACCTCCTTCCCTCAGCCAGGGCATTGAAAATGGGTCATAGATGGGTATTCCAGCATGACAATGACCCAAAACACACGGCTAAGGCAACAAAGGTGTGACTCAAGAAGCACATTAAGGTCCTGGAGCGGCCTAGCTTGTCTCCAGACCTTAATCCCATAGAAAATATGTGGAGGGAGCTAAAGGTTCAAGTTACCAAACTTCAGCCTAGAAACCTTAATGACTTGGAGAGGATCTGCAAAATGGAGAGGGACAAAATCCCTCCTGAGATGTGTGCAAACCTGGTGGCCCACTACAAGAAATGTCTGACCTCTGTGATTGCCAACAGGGGTTTTGCCACCAAGTACTAAGTCATGTCTTGCGAAGGGGTCAAATACTTATTTCACTCATTAAAATGCAAATCAGTTTATAACTTTTTTGAAATGTGTTTTTCTGGATTTTTTTGTTGTTATTCTGTCTCTCACTGTTAAATAAACCTACAATTAAAATTATAGACTGATCATTTCTTTGTCAGTAGACAAACGTACAAAATCAGCAGGGGATCAAATACTTTTTTCCCTCACTGTATATATGAATTACAACAATTTGATGGCATGTATATATGAGATTGTTTTAAACATGTGTATACCTACTGCAATTAGATATGCTATTTGTTTATTTGTCAATAAGCTTGTCAAGATATTTCTTAATAACCTAAGTTTTTGCCATTTACCTCATCTAAAGTCCCAAACCCCCCCTTTTCATTTCTAGATTTAGGGATGGAGACACATTAATACATGCATTTCATTTATAAGATCTGAAAATAGATTCAGGATCCAAAAATAGATCAAACTGTTTAGACCAAGGTCTAAAAATAGATCGAACAGTTGAGAACAGAAAATAGATGTAATGGTTTAGACCAGGATCTAAAAATAGATCCAGGATCTAGAAATAGATCAAACTGTTTAAGATCAAGTTCTGAAAATAGATGCAGGATCTAAAAATACATCAAACTATTCAGACCAAGTTCTAAAAACAGATACAGGATCTAAAAATAGATCCAGGATTTAAGAATATATTGAACAGGTTAGAACAGGTTCTAAAGATAGATCAGACTGTTTAGAGCAAGATCTAACAAAGGATCCAGGATTTAAAAATAGATCAAATTGCTTAGACCAGGATCTAAAAATAGATCAAACTGTTTAGACCAAGGTCTAAAAATATATCCAGGATCTAAAGATAGATTGAACAGTTTAGACCAGGATCTAAAAATAGATCTAACAGTTGAGAAAAGGATCTAAAAATAAATCAGACTGTTTAGATCAAGGTCTAAAAATAGATCCAGGATTTAAATATAGATTGAACTGTTTAAACCAGAAACGGGTGTTCAGGGTGATATGCAGTGTTAGTTTTATTTTTAGGCCAAAATTTTTAATTTTGGTCTCATCTGACCAGAGCACCTTCTTCCACATGTTTGCTGCCCCCCACCCCACATGGCTTCTCGCAAATTGGACTTCTTATTGCTTTCTTTCAACAATGGCTTATTGCTACTTTTCCATAGATTTGTGGAGTGCACGACTAATAGTTTAGTAATTAGTAATAGTAGATTCTCCCACCTGAGCTGTGGATCTCTGCAGCTCCTCCAGAGTTACCATGGGCCTCTTGGCTGCTTCTCTGATTAATGCTCTCCTTGCCCAGCCTGTCAGTTTAGGTGGATGGCCATGTCTTGGTAGGTTTGCAGTTGTGCCATACTCTTTCCATTTTCCGATGATGGATTGAACAGTGCTCCGTGAGATATTTAAAGCTTGGGATATTTTTTAAAACATAATCCTGCTTTAAACTTCTCCACAACTGCATCCCTTACCTGTCTGGTGTGTTCCTTGGCCTTCATGATGCGGTTTGTCCACTAAGGTTCTCTAACACACCTCTCTGAGGGCTTCACAGAACAGCTGTATTTATATTGAGATTAAACTACACACAGGTGGGCTCTATTTACTAATTAGGTGACTTTTGAAGGCAATTGGTTCCACTAGATTTTAGTTAGGTGTATCATAGTAAAGGGGGCTAAATACAAATGCACGCCACACTTTTCACATATTTGTAAAACATTTTGAAAACCATTTATCATTATCCTTCCACTTCACAATTATGTGCCACTTTGTGTTGGTCTATTACATAAAATCCCAATAAATATTTACGTTTTTGGTTGTAACAGGACAAAATGTGGAAAATTTCAAGGGGTATGAATACTTTAAGACCATGTAACAGATCAAACAGGATTGTCAACCAAACAGGATTCAGCAGCGCAAGCAGCAGGAGATATTTTTTTAAAGCTACACTAAACTATATCCTTATTTTTTTTTTTTTTAATAATCCATTTACATCCAATATGGCCCTGTAAACTATTTTTCAGGAAATGGTTTTACTGATTTTTTTTCTACAAAAGAGGGTGATTATGTTCCTACATACTGTACATGAGGCCATGGAGAACAAACGTAGCTACCCTCTAACACATGTGTCAAACACAAGGCCCTCGGGCCGAATACAGACCGCCAGGCCATTTCATGTGGCCCTCGCACCTCTCCTGTAGCTGTGGCACCCCCCTCGTCTCTTCCCCCACCTCGTCCCAGCAGTCGGCAGCAGAGAGGACAGAATCCCTTCTTTGTGCAGCCCCGGAGAGGCTAGTTTCTACCCCCCCCCTTTCCCCTATCCCAGGTCTCAGCAGTTAGCAGTAGAGGGGACAGCCTGCGCCTCTCTGTGCGGCCCCAGTACCCCTCTCATCTGCGACTCTCCTGGTCTTAAAATTTAGCTCATTCTAGCCCTCCTCCAGCAGTTTTTTTTAAAAAAAGGATGTCGTAGAGCAATAGAAAGTACACTTTGGATTTAAACATATATACTTAAATAGATTTTTCTTAAACCAGAGTTTGTGTAACTAACGTCAGCAGGGGGGAGGGGATCCACTTTTCTCCAATTACAAGTCAACCATTATATACAGATATTTAACCACTTCAGCCCCGGAAGGTTTTGCAGCTTTAGGACCAGAGCCCTTTTTGCGATTCGGCACTGCGTCGCTTTAACTGACAATTGCGCGGTCGTGCGACGTTGTACCCAAACAAAATTTGCGTCCTTTTTTTCCCACAAATAGAGCTTTCTTTTGGTGGTATTTGATCGCCTTTGCGTCATTTCTGATCGCCGCTATAAACAAAAGAAGAGCGACCATTTTGCAAAAAAACCCAAATTTCTTACTTTTTGCTAAAATTCAAATCAAAAAAAAAAAAATAAAAAAACATTTTTTTCATCCGTTTTGGCCGATTTATATTCTTCCTCATATTTGCGATAAAAAAAATCGCAATCGGCGTTTATTGATTGGTTTGCGCAAAAGTGGCCGCGTTTACGGATGATGAGAATCCATTTCTGGGGTTTTTATTTTTTTTTTATTTTTTACTAGTAATGGCGGCGATCTGCGATTTTTAGCGGTACTGCGATATTTCACCGGACATGTCGGACATTTTTGACACATTTTTGGGACCAATGACATTTATTCAGCGATCAGAAATGTAAATGTCCACTGATTACTGTGTAAATGTCATTGGCAGTGAAGGGGTTAACCTGGGGGGGGGGAGCTAGGGGTTAACTGTGTTCCCTGGGTGTGTTCTTACTGTGGGGGGGTTGGGCTAACATGGGCATGAGAGATCTAACTGATCCCAGTGACAGGGATCAGTAGATCTCTCATGCTCCACTGACAGGGCGGGGAACCGCCGTGTTTACATCGGCGGTTCCCCTTCTTTTCCCTGTAGCCGCTCATCGCGGCTCGCCGGCGGACATCGGGTCCGCCCGAGCCGCGGGCACACTCCTCGGGAGTGCGGCGGGTGCGCGCCCCCTGGTGGCCAAAATGCGAATCGCCGTATATTTACGGCGATTCGCGCCCAGCTCCCCGACTGCCGCCGTGAATACACGGCGCGGTCGGAAAGCAGTTAAAGATGTGATAACTAGTTTATGTGGGAGAGCCTGTTATACCCTTTATGACTGTGCACTTGCTTGCAAAATCATACTATTTACAAGTCCTCAATCTGCTTTCTCCCTGAGGTCCAGCAATACCTGTAATGTGTGATAATTATTTATTTTTTAATAAAAGTAAGGATAAAGCTTCAAAAATAATGCTGTGCTAGTTCAAAACATCACAGCATACATTAAGATTTATAATACATTTATTTTCAATATATACACAAAATAATACAGTAGTAAAGGAAAAGCAAGTTTGAAGAAAAAAAAAAAATTAATGAGCTTGTTTAATTACTTCATCCCACCATTTCGACTGCTTTTGGAGGACAGAATTGCTGCTGGTATTCTTTTGAGGTCTTCTTGCTCCCTTTCCCTCAGGTAATTTATCGGTTTGTGACTTTTGCAGAAAACCAGTATGTTTTCTTGTTGGGACAAATGAGAGTGCCTTCTTCCAGTCGCCATTGTCCTTTAATGTCATCAGTATTTCAATCATTTGGTTAAGGGTAAGATTTTTTGCACCAACTTCCCATTTCAGGTAGTTGTCTAATGGCAGTCTTGCAGTGGCTAATTTCAACCGCTTTGCATTTCCTAGAGACACTCCTGTCTTTTGACTTTTATCAACAAATGCGCCAACAATGTAAATTTTATCATGGTCAAATTCTTTTAACACATTTGGAGAATCAGCTGTTAAGTACACAAGTCGATCTCTAGGAAAGATGTTAACATGAGATTTTTCTGTGGCAGTTATTAGGAGATTATTCCATGCCTCACCGTAACGCTTCACCAGTTCATTATGGTATGAGCCACCAGTTTGCAAATTACAGAAATGGATGTGAAACGGATCAACAGAGCTCCTGTTAAACCCTTCGCTTTGCAAAAGCTGCGAAACTGTGTTCTCTATTTCTTTTTTTGACATATATTGATCATATACCATATCAAATACTAATGGCTGTCCATGTATCATGGCCTGAGCAGTTCGCCACCCATGAAAACAGTCCTCACTTTTAGTAAAAAATTTTAGGATATAAGTGTTTATTTTAGAAGGGATAAACTCCATTTCGCTCCTCAATGTTTGCTTTACTAACTTCTTTTTCTCCCTGCTTTTCTTTCTGGACTCTTTTAACTTAAGTTCCTTTAAGTATTTCCTTCTTGATGCCTTAGAAGATAGGTTTAGAAGTTCTTGCAACTGCTCTGTGGTAATATTTTCTGGAACAGATTTTCCTGCTAGTCTCCACAGATCAACAACCTTCTGCATGCTTTCAATAGTGGATGCCTCTTGTGTGTCAGATTCTTCTTCTTGATCAGTAGTGCTCTGGGTTCCACTTCGAAGAATATTTTTCCAGGAGTCTAGGTTTACGGTTTCAGTGGAAGTAGGCTTGTTTTGACTCCCCCAACAATGGGTCAGTGTCAGCATTCTACACTGTGAGAGCTGGTTCCATATTTTAAATGTTAATTGCTTATTGCCACATCTTGTCAATAATGTTAATGTAGAATACCTAACCGTTCTTAATACTGCATTCATATATGCCATCCTGGAGGACAAACACAAGACTGTAAAAACAAGAAAAACATTCACTTTAGTATACATATTATAGTGCAGTGTTCGTATTCACTTCAGGTTATATAGCTGGAACTGAACAAAAACTTTATCAAAACCGCTTAAAGCTTGCCAAAAGCTACATAAAGCTTTAAGCAGTTTTGATAAAGTTTTTGTTCAGTTCCAGTGTGGGAATGTTGAACACAGAACTTTAAGAATTCTCAACAGAATATGAAAAAAAGGGATTTTATTATAACTTACCATAAAATCCTTTTCTCTGAGTTCACTGACAGACGCAGCCTTCTTATGACACGTGGGTTATGCTCATCTCACTAGGAGTAGACTAGGCAAAAACAAACAAAAGCATAGGCTGGGACTTCACTTATGCTTGTGACGTGATATTATACATATGATTTCACTTACAAAAAGAACAAAAATGTCAGAACACAAACAGGAGGTCCTACCGTATATACTTACGTCATAATTCTTGCCAATCCATAAGATGTAATTGTAATAACTGTTCTACACCGTT
>BLSH010224154.1:716508-728121 GCA_018402905.1 Glandirana rugosa | reverse complement strand
CATTACCAGTAAAAAAAATAAAAACGCCATAAATCAATGTCCATAGTTTGTAGGTGCTATAACTTTTGCGCAACCCAATCAATAAACGCAGATTGCGATTTTTTTTTACCAAAAATATGTAGAAGAATATATGTCGGCCAAAACTGATGAATACATTTGTTTTTTTATTTTTGGATATTTATTATAGCAAAAAGTAAAAAATATTGTTTTTTTTTCAAAATTGTCGCTCTTTTTTTGTTTATAGCGGCGATCAGAAATGACGCAGAGGGGATCAAATACCACCAAAAGAAAGCTCTATTTGTGGGAAAAGAAGGACGCAAATTTTGTTTGGGTACAACGTCGCACGACCGCGCAATTGTCATTCAAAGAGCGACAGCGCTGAAAACTGAAAATTGGTTCGGGCAGGAGGGGGGTTTAAGTGCCCAGTAAGGAAGTGGTTAAAATGGAGTCCAGGATAAAATGGCATTTCAGTGTTTTCTCTACATCCCCCCCATAACAGGCAAGTATCCTAATGTTAAAAGTCAGCAGCTACTGTATATGTAGCTGCTGATTTTTCATTTTTAAAGGGGTGGCGGACCTCCTCTTTAAGGGCCAGTTCACACCACATGCAGTCCAGTACGTTTGTATTCTGCATCAAAAACGCATGGACAGTAGGTTATATGGTTTCCAATGGCATAGTTCACACCAGTGCAGTCAGTTCCAGGGCTTTCCAGTTCCAGAAAAAAAAGTAGAACATGCTGCATTTTTCATGCACTGAACTGTACTGGAATGTGGTAAAACGTATCAAAAACGCACCTACATGCACCAAAAACGCACATGTCCTAAGAAAAAAAGGGGGAAAAAACCGCACCAAAACGCATTAAAAACGCGCATGCAGAAAAACATCCGGAATACATCCGGACTGCGTTTCTATGGTGTGAACTGGCCCTAAGCCATTTGTAAAAAAAACTGTAAACTCTAGGGGTGCTGGGGAATGCTTTGCAGCTGGTAACGTGCGGGTTGAGTGCCAGGAGAGGGAGCAGGAAGAATCCAATTCCCCTTCTGTATTACACAACACACCGCGCAAGAACCGCCAGTGGTCAGCATGCAAGGGGAAACAGAAACAGCTAAGTATCACTGCTGCCAATAAGCAGCCTTTGTACCCCTAGTGCCAGCTCTGCCCTTCACAGAGAGGCACACGTACTCACCACACACTTCGCACATGGAGGGCGGAAGCCAAACCTTCACTTCCGCTTCCGGGTTACGAAATGTTGTGTTTTCGGCTCAGCTCTGACAGGCTGGAGGATGTGTACACATGCTAGATGAGGAAGGCGCTCAGTGTTATGTGGTCTCTCCCCGCGCAGGTAATACATTCTGGATATGTGAACTCTGCTCCTGTTATAGGTCCACGCCTGAAGCAGCAGCAGCTTGTTACTCCAGGTTCATTTATTGTAGTGTGTAACATGGGATCTGCCATCTCCAGCTATACTCATAAATCACAGCTGTGTGCTGGCATTTCCTTGCAGCAGGTGTTTAGCATATAATCTGCAATCACGACTATATAGCTGGCATACCCACACACGTCAGAGAAACCAGGTAAGGCCCCTTTCACAGGGGTGCAATGTGTGCGGGGTCCATTTTTGCTTAGTGGGGAGCCGGCGGAAGACAGATCCATCTCCGCTCTCTGTGCAGAGACGGAACTGTCAGAGCCCCACTCTCCTCTATGGGAAATTGGTTGACAATGGACCGTCTGTCCGTTTTCATCCAATCCCCAGAGGGATGGAAAAATAGGGTTTCCATCTGTCTGACTTTACGGAGCACGGATCGGAGAGTGGCGAATGTCAGCGGACATGTCACCGCTGACATCTGTCGCTCCATGGAGGAGAATGGAGCGTCCGTTCAGGTCCACCTGAAAAACTGACAGGCGAACCTGAACAGAACATCCGTGTGAAAGGGGCCTAACAGTTTTTTTTATCATGTGAATTAATTTTCAGGTAAATGTGACACAATCACACAAGAGGTACATTCATACAGGTAAGGCTCTTGCGCACTTGAAAAAGCTCAGTGCAGCTTTTTTTTTTTCTGAGCTAAAATACAGTCCATTATTTGTAATGTGCCCTCTACACGCAGGCGCTTAACCACTTCGATACCACGCGAATTCTAGCGCTCCTCTCCTGCATGTAAAAATCATTTTTTGTATAAATTTACTTAGAACCCCCAAACTTTATATATATATATATATATATATGTATATATATATACATATTTTAGCAGAGACTCTAGGGAATAAAATGGCATTGCAACTAACTTTTAATGTCGCACGGTATTTGCGCAGCAATTTTTCAAACGCGATTCATTTGGAAAAAAAAAATAACAAAACAGTAAAGTTAGCCCATTTTCTTTTTTGTATAATGTGACAGATGTTACGCCAAGTAAATAGATACCTCACATCACTCTTTAAAATTGCGCACAATTGTGAAATGGCGCCAAACTTTGGTACTTTGGTACTTAAAAATCTCCATAGGCGATGTTTTAACATTTTTTACAGGTTACCTGTTTAGAGTTACAGAGGAGGTTTTGTGCTAGAACTGTTGCTCTTGCTCTATCGTTCACAGTGATACCTCACATGTGTAATTTGAATGGTTTTTGCATTCGCTTCTGCGTGCGAGCACACAGGGACCCTTTAATTTGTTTTTTTAATTGTTTATTTTAATTTTTTTATTTTTACACTTTACCTTTTTTTTTGATCACTTTTATTCCTATTACAAGGAATGTAAAGATCCCTTGTAATACGAATATGGCATGACAAGTCCTCTTTATGGAAAGATGTGGTGCCTTTAAGACCCCCACATCTCTCCTTCAGGCTGGTAAGACCGAGATCAAAAAAATAAATAAACAATCTCAGGCTTTCCAGCCGAGTCCCCGGCTTTGTTTACTTCCGCCGCCCCAAATGTGACATCATAACGTCGCTTCTGGGCCTCCGAGAGTCATAGAGATTGCCGGGGACCATCTGGCCCTCGGTTTTCTCTGTGGCTAACTTCCAGCCTCAGCGGATTCATTCTCCGGCTCGTTGATGGCACAGGCAAGCTGATAGAAGCAGCTGCTATGATTGTTCTTATGGTGCAGGGAATCTCCGACTGAAAAAAAATGATATCTGAATGATGCCTGCAGCTGCAGGCATCATCCAGATATCCCCACTGGAAAGCCCAGGACGTCATATGACATTCTGCAGTATGGAAGTGGTTAAACAAGCGCCGCACATTGTTCAGTAAAGAAAAATCTGCATTTTGGTCAGTAATTCATGCCTCATGCGCACTTGCATATTGCACAGAGCGAGAACGCAGGAATAAGTTTGCGTGCACATGCATTTATGTGAAAATACACGCAAATACATAAAAAACGAAAAACACCTGAAATCACATCTAAAAAGTAGATGCTCAAAAAGGAGTGTCATGTGTAAGAGGCCTTATAAGCACACCCTGCGATTTCCAGCAGAAAGAATCTGTGGAATGCTGCATCTGGAATGACGTGTGTGTGTGTGTGTGTGTGTGTGTGTGTGTGTGTGTGGATAGCTGCAGCTGCTCAGCCCATACAATTCAGTGACAGGCTGACAGAGGCTTGGGACTGTTTGCAGTGATCGTGGCTGGATGCCCACCAGAATGGGGGTTGATTTAGGCTGGGTTCACACTATTGTGAATTGGATGCAGGTTTCTCCACATCCAATTTGCATGTCAGGAGATTGTGACCGGCTCTCAATGGAGCCAGTTCACGTGGCTGCGGAGCGGTTTGCAGAAGAGTCCTGTGCGTCTTGTGGTCCGTTTCAGGTCCGAATTCAGACCAGAAATTTTGGCTTGATTCGTCCCTGAAATGGAGAACAGGGACACACTGGACCCCTGCTGTGAGCCGCTCTGCAAAGCAGTATGAACCCAGCCTCGCTAAAACTGGAGAGTGCAAAATCTGGTGCAGCTCTGCATAGAAACCAATCAGCTTCCAGGTTTTATTGTCAAAGGTTAATTGAACAATCTGGCCATACATTTTACAATGTTCTTGTACAACTTTATTTTAGATTAACCAAAACCATATAATATGAGGTCACACCTAAACACTTTCCATTTGTACGCAGCCAGGCAGGCCCTTGCTCTACATAGTTGAAGGTAAATCTAAAGAAAGTTGTATAGCTGCACCAGATTTTGCACTCTCCGGTTTTAGTAAATCAGCCCCAATGTGTCCAGTCACACTGCAGGTAATCGCTGTCTGTCAAATAGCTGCAGTCAACCTGTCATTGCATTGTATGGGCTGAGTAGCTATTCACACATGCATGTCATTCCAGATGCAGGAATCTGCAGACGCCTGCCACTGGAAATGGCAGGGTGTAGTAATCACCATGGGAATGTAGTGTAAAGGATGCATTTAACATTTATTTATAAACTCCATCATCCATAGACTCCCTGACCCCTGTGCAAGCAGCATCGCCTTGTTTCCCACTGCCCGGCCCTCCACCAAAGTCAGGCAATGCTTACTTCTGATGTGTTAGATTGAGGTATGCTATAAGCATTTTCCTATTGCAGCCCTTTATGTTTGTGTTTGATACTGATACAGCAGCTTATTGCAGGGGATATTAGTATTGAAGTGGCACTGTGGTCCAAATTTAAAAATTACACATTACAGTCTGCCACTAACAAAGTGATATTAAACCCAAATATTTATTATATTTTAGCTTACCAATTCTTAGATGTGATGGCTGCATTCATTTTTTTTTAAGGCTTTAGGCTGGATTCACACTTACGTGCGGAGCGGCTCACAGCAGGGGGTCCGGTTAGTCCCTGTACTCCATTTCAGGGATTTATTAGGGCCACATTTGTGGCTGAATTCAGCCCTGAAACGGAGCCAGAGACACACAGGACCTATGTGCCATTCGCACCGGGGCCACCACGGAGATGTGTGAACCGGCTCCATTGAGAGCCAGTCACAATCTCCTGTCTTAGGAGTAATCCTAGCCTTCTGTTTTCATCTGCTGACCCAGCTAGCAAGTCTGTTGTTTTTAAAAAGAACAAGCTGTCCAGCAGAATGTATCAGTTACAGAGATCGGACAAACCATTTAACACTGACAGGGGTGCTTACAATGATCATCATTCACTTATTTTAAAGCTTTATCCCAAAACGAAAAAACTGTTTGCTGTAACTGCTTATACAATATTAGCTGGAGTTTGGCTTCAAATTGTTAGTGTATTTAAATCTGCTAGCACATTTAACACTCTTCTCACCCCCCAACCCAGGCCAACAATGCTGCTGGCCAAAGTGTCTTTGCTGCTCCTTTTTCCAGAGTGTAGGCACTCTAATACTGGTCAGATCACCAGGTGAAAACAGAGGGAGGAAAAGCCTAGGAAAAGAAATTGAATGATCCGCAAGCTGCAATATATTTCATTTTTGGTTTTGGGTTTAATATCACTTCAACTGAGAAGTTTTTGTTTTTGAGTCCTCCTGTAACATGGTTTTATTACCTAGTGATCTGGCCAGGCAATTCTGTTGTTTTTCAACCTCTTTTAAAGAGGAAGAAAACCCTGATGGGTTTTACTTCCTCTTTTGTTACCCACAAAGAAAAAACATAATGGGCTAGTATGCATTACATACTAGCCCGTTATGTGGCATGTACCTGCAAACGAAGCCCACGCTGTCCCCTGCTTTTCTTCCATCCGGGGGCCGCGGACTTGAGCTCTGTGACTGGCTGGAGTCGCGTGACGTCACTCCCATGCATGCGCGAGGGAGCTGCCAGGCTATCACTAGTGAAGAAACGGCACGGAGGGCCGCTTCTTCACAGCGCATGCACAGATGCACAGTATACAGTAAATATCTCCTAAACAGTGCAGGTTTATAAGATATTTACAGTACCTATAGGTAAGCCTTATTATAGGCTTATCTATAGGTACAAGTTTTAAATAAGGGTTTACAACCACTTTAACAGACCAAGCTTTCCAGTAAAAGACAAACTATTTAAAGTGGAACTAAACCCATCAGTTTAACTGTTTCAAAAGACAGTTACATTCAAAGCATATAGTGATTCATAATTGAGAAGCTATATTAGTGAACAGCGCCAACCCTGTACATGTGACCAAAAATCTCTCCCAACATCACAAATAAGAAATCAAATAAACATGAATGTCCATAAATACTCAATACACTAAATAGTGCAACACAGTCTTAAAGTGTCTTTTGTGCTTAATAAAGGTAACAACGTGTTTCAAAGTGCTCTCCAGTGCTCCATACAAAAATCTGTGCAAAAGTGGCAGGTGCCAGAGGATGTGGACTGTCTGCTTTTCAGTCAGAGGGTCAAAAAGGCTAGGTACTGGTGAGGGTGATTCTTGGACGGGACAACTGGAGGATCAAGCCAAGCATCCAGATCCAAACCAGCAGGATGCAAGCGATCCAAGTAACTCAAAGAAACAAAGGAATCTTCATAGTGTAAACTATGTGTGGCACCCACCACAGTGCCTCACAATAGTGTAAAAGATGGTCAAATTAGATTCTAAATGTATGCCGCTAGAATACCTGACGGTGCTCCCTGCATGTTGGGCCTCTGTATGTGGTCCCGCTGTGTAAAAGTGTCACACATGTGGTATCGCCATACTCAGGAGGAGTAGCAGAATATATTTTAGGGTGTCATTTTTGCTATGTATATGCTGTGTGTTAGAAATATTGTATAAATGGACAACTTTGTGTAAAAAAAAAAATGCGTTTTCATTTTCTTTCCACATTTTCCAAAAACTTGTGGAAAAAATGACATGTTCAAAAGACTCACTATGCCTCCTAGAATATACGTTGAGGTGTTAGCTTTCCAAAATGGGGTCATTTTTTAGGCGTTTCCATTGGCCTGGTGCTCCAGGACCTTCAAAAGTGCAAGAGGTAGTCAAGAAATGATGTGTGTAATTTATGCTCCTAGAACGCCTGACATTGCTCCCTGCATGTTGGGCCTCTGTATGTGGCCAGGTTGTGTAAAAGTGTCACACATGTGGTATTGCCATACTCGGGAGGAGTAGTAGAATGTATTTTGGGGTGTAATTTGTGGTATGCATATGCTGGGTGTGAGAAATAACCTGTTAACATATGACAATTTTACAACTTCAAAAAATTCACCATGCCTCTTACTAAATACCTTGGAATGTCTACTTTCCAAGAAGGGGTCATTTGGGGGGTATTTGTACTTTCCTGGTTTGTTAGGGTCTCAGGAAATGAGATAGGCCGTCAGTAAACCAAGTGTGATCAATATTCAGTGATTGGCACCATAGCTTGTAGACTCTATAACTTACACAAAGACCAAATAATATACACTAATTTGTTTTTTTTTTTTACCAAAGATAGGTAGCAGTATAAATTTTGGCCAAAATTTATGAAGAAAAATTACTAATTTGCAAAATTTTATAACAGAAACGAAGAAAAATTCATTTTTTTACAAAATTTTCGGTCTTTTTTTAATTATAGCGCAAAAAATAAAAAACCCAGCGATGATTGATTAAATACCACCAAAAGAAAGCTCTATTTGTGTGAAAAAAAGGACGCAAATTTCATATGGGTACAGTGTTGCATGACTGAGTAATTGTCATTCAAAGTGTGAGAGCGCTGAAAGCTGAAAATTGGTCTGGTTGTTAAGGGGGTTTAAGTGCCCAGTGGTCAAGTGGTTAAACTATCTCAAAAAGCCATCTTAGCTATTTGTGTGAAATGGAGGATACAACCATATTAATTATTATCATAACCAATATATGCCAACTTATAAATATACAGTATCTCCAAAAGTGAGTATACCGCATATGTATATCGATATTAACCACTATTAAAGTGTACTGTAGTGTGAATCAGTAAGGATCATACATTGTCCCTACACACCTCAATCCTGACTAGTCTCCCAGTTCCTGCCGCTGAAGAACATCCCCACAGCATGATGCTGCCACCACCATGCTTCATTGTAGGGATTGCATTTTGCCAGGTGATGAGTGGTGCCTGGTTTCCTCCAGACATGATGCTTGTCATTTAGACCAAAAAGTTCAATCCTTGTTTCATTAGACCAGAGAGCTTTGTTTTTCACCATCTGAGAGTCCTTTGGGTGCCTTTTGGCAAACTCCAGGCGGGCAGTCGTGTGCCTTTGACTGAGGAGTGGATTCTGTCTGGCCACTCTACCATATAGGCCTGATTGGTGAAGTGTTGCAGATATAGTTGTTCTTCTGGAAGGTTTTCCTCTCTCCACAAAGAAACACTGGAGCTCTGTTAGAGTGACCATTGGGTTCTTGGTCACCTCCCTGAGAAAGATGAATGCAGCAATGTACAGAAACATTCTTGATGAAAACCTGCTCCAGAGCCCTGTGGACCTCAGACTGGGGCAAAGGTTCATCTTCCAACAGGACAACATCCCTAAGCACACAGCCAAGATAATAAAGGAGTGGCTGCAGGACAACTCTGTGAATGTCCTTGAGTGGCCCAGTCAAAGCCCAGACTTGAACCCGATTGAACATCTCTGGAGCAGCGACGCTCCCCATCCAACCTGATGGAGCTTGAGAGGTCCTGCAAAGAATGGGAGAAACTGCCCTAAAATAGGTGTGTCAATATACATTTCTTTTCATTGTTTATATTTAATAAGTTTGCAAAGATTTTAAACACCCTTCTTTCATGTTGTCATTATGGGGCATTGTTTGTAGAATTTTGAGGAAAATAATGAATTGAATCCATTTTGGAAGAAGGTTGTAACATATCAAAATGTGGAAACAGTGAAGCGCTGTGAATACTTTTCGGATGCACTGTATACTTTAATTATTATTTAGAGCACAGAACACACTTGTTATTCAATAAGATATATGTTAAAACACCAATACATATGCTCAACTTCAGAAAATTCCTTTTCTTTGCACCCCGTGAGCCACATTCCCCACTTCGCTTGAAGTTGGTGACTAGACATCCCCCCACCTCCTCTGGATAGTCCATATTGACACATGGGTACTTCTTCGTACTTTTTAGTAGGTTTCTGAGGCACTTGTGGGAATTTTGTGAATCAGGGAATTCCACAGTGCTGGCTTATACCAATAGCTAGTGATTACAACAGTTCATTTTTTTTTTTTGGGATGTACTTATCTTTCCTGACTAAAGTAGAACTTTAATTAAAAAGATTAAGTCCTGCTAGATCACTGCGCGCTGACCCCTTTTGCAGCTATAGCTGCTTTATGTAAAACAATAAAAATAAATGTCTATACTGTTTAAAATCCAGTAATATAATGTCTCACGCTGCTCTGCACATACTCAGTTGCACTCTTTTTATGTCACTGTGCCGAAAAATCAGAGCCATTATTTTGTGAGCGTTATATGCATGCTGCATTATGTGTGTATTATTTGTTCTTTTTATGCTTATTTTCAAATAAACAGATATTAAACAAAAAGAAAAAAAACTGAGCCATTACAGCAGTGGTTCTCAACTCCTGTCCTTGGGACCAACTTGCAGGCCAGGTTTGCAGGATAACTGAAATACATCACAGGTCATTTGCTGCTCAGTGATTGCAGTATTCTAGTCTACATCTCCCCAAGATAATACTTAAAATCTGGCCTGTTGGTGGGTCCTGAGGACAGGAGTTGAGAACCACTCTATTAGAGACTGATCAGAAAATAGCCTAAAGATTAAATGCTGCTAGATGTCTCTGGGCTTCAGCAAAATGGCAGCTTCCAGCAAGATGAAAGAGTAGCAATGCTGGAGGCAATTTATAGCAAGGGGAAGGTGCGCTGACGTCACTGCCTAGAGACAAACCGGCCGGCTTGTTTTATCCATGCTTATAGTGCTGCATCATTGCTACCTAGGATAACCTTTATCTCCATATCGCTGCCGAGACGTATCTGTCCAAATCGGGATTACAAGGCTGTCTTGGATATATTCCTCATTGGGGACCCGGGCTGGGGTATCAGCCAATGTGCATTCCGCGCCTACGTCTGGTAAGCTGCCATTTGAACAGAGGTGGAGGTTTCACATTGTGTGCCCTGATTTTCACGTGGTTGTCTTTACATATGAAGATAACATCTGTGTACACTCCTCTGTTTGGACTATACTGTTGATGTGGACTCAACTTTTGATTATATATTGCGGTTGTTGAGTCAATGCAAAGTGCCACTCATTATATGCCTATATAAGCTTAGAGTTGGCTTCGTAACAACACTTAAGCTATATACTTTCTACCTTTATTATATAATTTTTATTTATTTTTTTTGTGCATTCTAGAAATGTTATAATTACATATATCAATAGACTTACACATTCACTCAATACCCTTTGGGTTTACAACCCATCACCTGCAATTAGCGTGACCTTTTTTGATATATCTGTATTTGGGGTACTAGGTTAGTACTGTTTAGGTTGCAGCTGGTTCTTACATGACAATAGGTATGGTTTAGCGCAGTCATTTCTTCCCCTTCTTTAATTTATAGCGCACACTAATTTTGAAAGCATAATTATCAATGTGCAATGTATGTTCCTTGCTAAACAACATTATTTTTTAACAAGTTCTTATGGATAAAGATCTGCATTATAAGCATAGATGAAACTTTCTTCCTGATTACTCATAGGCTGTAATGAGGAGATTATGTGGTATGCATGAATAGGGGATATGTGTGTCAGAAGAAAGTTTCCTTATCTGAGGATCTGATTATGTTTTCTATTGATCGGATTCTTTAGTCTAGTTCCACCTTTTATCCTTTATTATTATTCTTAATCTGCTTTACTAGCTGGTCCATGTTTGTGCAGCAACTGTGTCTCTGTGGAGGAATGGAGGGGCTGAGGCTACGCTTTCATTCTCCAGTTTCATGGTCCAGGGTCTTGGTATTTTTTTTTTAACATGTCTACCCACAAGAAAAATGGAAAGATTTATCTTTTAATGGGGGAATTTGAGTATAAACTGTCAGAATCGTACTGGTATGTAATAATACCCAGGAAATGAGTGTTATTTAACATGCGTTCCCTTCTTTACTAGGCATTGGTTTTTGGATATCAATAACAGAGGCACCATGAGTTTTCTCCTACCAAAACTGAGCACGAAGAAAGATGTGGATCAGGCAATTAAAACCACAGCAGAGCTGGTCTTGGTTCTTCGATTTGGAAGAGATGATGATTTTGTCTGCTTACAGCTTGATGACATAGTAGGTTTCTGTGGCTTTTAATAAACTATTATTGACAATTACATTTTATATTGCTTCTGTACTTTAGTTTTAATTGCTCGCTGTGTAATGTAAATGATTGCTGTTCTAAATGATGTGAAGTGTCATTAAAGGATATGTTAACCTTTTGTAACATGTTACATCTGCATTCGGGGTGTAACATGTTATTGTTGCAGCAGGCCCCCATCCCCCATTGTGACAGCAAGCAGGGGGGGATCTTCTCCACCCGCTGTCAAAATTAAAAAAAAAAATTGTGCCCGTGCGGGGTTCACCCAGCCGCCTCATTCAATCAGAGTCCTGGGTGAGCCACAAGTACCAACAACCTTTGCAGTTGTCGGCTGGTAGTTCTCAGTGACCTATCAGCAGGGTGGATAAAAATCAATTATTATTATTATTTATTTTTTTAAATCCGATTTTTTCCCTTTTTTTTTTTTTTTTTTTTTTTTTTTTAAATCTTGT
>BLSH010224154.1:699193-716458 GCA_018402905.1 Glandirana rugosa | reverse complement strand
TTTTTTTTTTTTTTTTTTTTTTTTTTTTAATTAAATTGGATTTTTAATTTTTTTTTTTTTTACCAAATTTATTTGAATAAAATGCTTTTGGAGTAACTAAAGATAGTTTTCTATTTAAGATACATTATTAAGCTAGTTTGTTCAGCATGAAATGGAGCTTAGTTATGTAGCACGAGGCTGTATATTCTTCAATATTTACATTTTTGGTAAATTCATTCAATGAATCCAAGCTCTGCAAGCTGAGATAACATGCACTGCATTGATGCATTCACATAATTTCACAGTAACCATGAGATAAAACAAAGTTCAGGAATATTCCTTTATCCCATTGTTTTGCAAATCTATGTGCGCTGTAAACTGTAGGACGGCGGCCCTCCAGCTGTTGCAAAACTACAAGTCCCATTCGCAACTGCTGAATGGCCACCAGTTTGAGACTCCTGCTTTATAGGCTCCTAATAAAAAAAAATAAAATAAATGCACATTATTTTACCTGCAAAATATGTGGATCCATTATTTTTTTTACAACACTGAACTTATCCCTCTGTTTAGCAGTCGATTAGAGAAGACATGGGAAGTTTTAAGTTCCTTAGTGCATATAGCATTATGATGTGCGATAAACTCTCTTATATTTCTGTTTTATTAGCTTTCAAAGACATCACATGACCTAAGTAAAATGGCAACCATTTACCTTGTTGATGTGGATAAAGTGCCTGTCTACCGCCAGTACTTTGATATCAGTTATATCCCGTCTACTGTCTTTTTCTTTAATGGACAGCACATGAAAGTGGACTATGGGTAAGATTTGTTTTTGCTGTTTATTAATTTAATTAAGACTTCGTGCTTACTCATTGATTGTTCTAAAGCTGGCTATAAGGTGAAATCAGACACGTGGTTTTAGACATGTAAAGTGTTTTTTAAAGTGGTTGTCAACTCGTGACAACCACTTTAACTTACAGGTAAGCCTATAATAAGGCTTACCTGTAGGTGCGCTGCATATCTCCCAAACCTGCACAGTTTAGGAGATATGCGGTGTACTAGATGTGCCGACGTCATTTCCGCACATGCACAGTGAAGAAACGGCCTCTGTGCCGTTTCTTCACTGAGATCGTGCCGTGACTGGCGGCTCCCGCGCCAGTCAAAGAGCCGGAGTCACGGCCCCGGAAGGAAGAGGGGCTGAAGATGGACGTTGCCTGCATAGAAGCCCATTATGCTTCTACTTTGCAGAGGAATATAGAGGAAGTAAACCCCATCAGGGTTTACTTCCTCTTTAAAGGCAAGACTCTTTTTTGCAAGGTTTGGATAGACAGCTAAGTGTTCTGGGTAGCATAGTGGCTTAGGGGTTAGCACTTCTGGCTTGCAGCACTGTTGACAGGACACTGTCTGTATAAAGTTTGCATGCTCTAAAACGTTCAGGGGAGGTTGAAAAGTGTCCTGTGTGCATGGAGCCTAAAGGATTCTCAACAAAATATTAAAAATTAACTTTTTTAATGATTATATTCATTTGTCCAATTACATTTGAGCCCATGAAAATTGGCTAAAATTTATACTTGATATTTATGTTCAACGCCTTGAATTAAATAAAGCTGAATCATTTTAATTTTATTGTGGTGGCATACAGAGCCAAAAGTATGAACATTGTGCCTGTGTCCAAATATATATGGACCTAACTGTATATATTATGTACATCTCAAAATCTCAGTAATTCAAAAAGTGAAACTCACATAATATATAGATTCATTACACAGTGATATATTTCATTTCTTTATTTTAATTTTGATGATAATGGCTTACAGCTAGTGAAAACCCAAAATTCAGTTTCTCAGAAAACTAGAATATTGTAAAAAAGTTCATTATTGTAGACTCATGGTGTCACATTCTCTTCAGCTAATTAACCCAAATCTGCTAATTAACTCAGAGGTTTCCTGAGCTTTTAAATTGTGTCTCAGTCTAGTTCAGTAGGTTACACAATCATGGGGAAGACTTCTGACTTGACAGTTGTCCAGAAGACAGTCATTGATACCCTCCATGAGGAGCGTAAGTCACAAAAGGCCATTGTTAAAGAAGCTGGTTGTTCACAGAGTGCTGTATCCAAGCATTTTAATGGAGAGTTGAATGGAAGGAAAAAGTATGGTAGAAAAAGGGTGCACAAGCAACAGGGATAACCGCAGAGTTGAGAGGGTTGTGAAGTAAAGACCATTCAAGAATTTGGGGGAGATTCACAAGGAGTGGACTATGGCTGGTGTCAGCAGTGTTTCAAGAACCACCACACACAGACATATATCCAGGACATTGGCTACAACTGTCACATTCCATGTGTCAAGCCACTCCTGAACCAGAGACAACTTTTGAAGCTTCTTACCAGGGCTAAGGAAAGAAAAGGACAGGGCTGCTGCTCAGTGGTCTAAAGTCCACTTTTCAGATTAAAGTAAATTTTGCATTTCATTTGGAAATCAAGGTTCCAGAGTCTGGAGGAAGAGTGGAGAGGCACAGGATCCAAGTTGCATGAGGTCCAGTGTATAGTTTCCACAGTGTGGCGTTATGCGAGGTGCGATATTTGTCGCCTCGCATGCGTTCACTTGGAGTGGACTGGTGAGAATCCAACCCGGGTTTTGCCAGCCACCGTGGATGAGCTGGTTCCGGCCCGGAGTTTCTGGTCCACCCAAATCCCTCTCCAGCTGCTTGATATAACCAAGAAGAGATCTCAGTGGAGCTTATCCTGGGACTCAGTATGCTTACTTTGAGAGAGCGAAGACCTTGAGTTGTTGGTTGCTCTAAGGCAGTGTTTCTCAACCCAGGGGTTCAGCGGGATTATGGCAGATGTATACCACCAATCTCGTCCTTAATGCGCGCTGACACTCAGTCAGTGCGCATTGATACCCAATGGTATCTCTGTAGCTCTGGCTCATGTCAGGGGGCGGAGAAGGGGAGGAGTGCAGATAGCAGGAAGAAGGAGGAGGTGTTCTATGTCGGCGTTGACCGGGAAGCAATACAAGACTCAATCCAAAAGGTCAGCGGCTCTCTGCCTTGCCCTGCACTGTGCAATGTACTCCAATGGCTCTCTGTTTCCCCTGCAAACTGCATTACCACATCTATAAGAGTCTTATAGCTGCGGCAGTGCAGAGTGTAGGAGGGAAAGGAGCCATCGGAGCACATGGCTGAGTGGAACACCTACTGTGAAGGGGGCTCTGTATGTGACATCTGCTGTGAAGGGGGCTCTAAATGGGACACCTGCTGTCAAGGGGGCTTTGTGTAGGACACCTACTGTGAAGGAGGCTCTTTGTAGAACATCTGCTGTGAAGGAGGCTCTGTGTGCTACACCTGCTGTAAAGGGAGCTCTGTGTGGGACACCTGCTGTAAAGGGGGCTCTGTGTGCTACACCTGCTGTGAAGGGGGTTCTGTGTGGATGCCTGCTGTAAAGGGGGCTCTGTGTGGGACATCTGCTGTGAAATCGGCTCTGTGTAAGACACGTGCTGTGAAGTAGGTAAGTGTTTTTTTTTACAATATTTATTCTATTATTTGATACGGTTTCTTTATTGCTGTTATATCTACAGCTCGCTGATCAGATCCAATGTTCCGTGAGTTGTAGATCTGAATTTTTTTTTCAGGGGTTCTCCGAGCTCTCAAACTTTTTGCTAAGGTTTCCCCAAACTCAAAAAGGTTGAGAAACACTGCTCTAAGGACTGCAAAAGGAAAAAGGTTTGCGTTTGTTTGAAGGTGTCAGGGACAAGCTTGACATTGTATATAATGGTATTCTGTCTGTATTAGTTTAGCGCCAGACGGCAAGGTTTTGTTTTTGCTATTTTTGTTTGGCAACCAGCCAGATTTTGACCACTGGGCACTTAAACCCTCTTCTTAACCATACCTATTTTCAGCTTTCAGTGCTCTCACATTTTGAATGACAATTACTCAGTCATACTACAATTTACTTATATTAAATTTTTGTCCTTTTTTCACACAAATAGAGCTTTCTTTTGGTGGTATTTAATCACCACTGGGGTTTTTATTGTAAATGAAAAAAGACCGAAATTTTGTACAAAAAAAAATAAAAAATGTGTTTTTCTTTGTTTCTGTTATAAAATTTTGCAAATTAGCAATTTTTCTTCATAAATTTTGGCCACAATTTCTACTGTTACATATCTTTGGTAAAAATAACCCAAATAAGTGGATATTATTTGGCCTTTGTGAAGGTTATAGAGTCTGCAAGCTATGGTGCCAATCACTGAAGATTGATGTACTAACGCTCTCATTTCTTGACAAAGCCAGGAAAGTACAATTACCCCCCAAATGACACCTTTTTAGAAAGTAGACAGTCCAAAGTATTTAGTAAGAGGCATGGTGAGTTTTTTGACGATGTCATTTTTTCCCCACAATTCTTTGCAAAATGAAGATTTATTTTTTTCACAAAATTGTCATATTAACAGGTTATTTCTCACACCCAGCATATGCATTCCACAACTTACACCCCATAACACATTCCACTACTCCTCCTGAGTAGAACGATACCCCATGTGTGAGACTTTTACACAGCCTGGCCACATACAGAGGCCCAACATGTAGGGAGCACCATCAGGCATTCTAGGAACATAAATTACACATTTCTTGACTCCCTTTTGCACTTTTGAAGGTCCTGGAGCACCAGGACAATGAAAACGCCCAGAAAACTACCCCATTTTGGAAAGCAAACACCCCAGCGTATATTTGAGTACTAATGAGTCTTTTAAACATGTCATTTTTTCCCACAAGTTTTTGGAAAATGTGGAAAGAAAAGGAAAACGCATTTTTTTTTTTTTTCACAAAGTTGTCCATTTATACAATATTTCGAACACACGGATGGGGATGGCTGAACATGAATGGATGGGTGAGCACAGATGCACGATTCTGGGAGGACGTTATAGTTTGCCCTCCCAGAAAAATGTACCTACCTTGTGGCCGTGTAATTACATTACACGGTTGGCAAGTGGTTAAGAAAGTTTGCCTACAAGCTGCCATTTTCCCAGGAAAGGTGATCCACATGAACTAAACTCCCACAGCAGTCAGTGATGATTTGTTGGAGTCATGTCATCTGCTGGTCTTGGTCCACTATATTTTATCAAGTCCAAAGTCAGCGCAGCCCTCTACCAGGAAATTCTAGAGCACTTCATGCTTCCCTCTGCTGACCAGCTTCATGGAGCTGCTGATTTCATTTTCCAACAGGACTTGGCACCTGCCCACACAACCAAAATTACCAATACCTGGTTTAATGATCGTTGCATCACTGTGCTTGACTGGCTGACTGTCAGGAGCGGGCGTGAGACCGAAATGCTGGAGAGCTTCCCTTGCATCTAAATGCAACGCTTTCCTGGGGATGGGGACAGGGAGAGCGGTGGCCCAAAGTAGCATGGGTCACCAGCTGCTGTGATGTGAAGACCAAGTTCCAGGTGTGGAAAGTGCTTAGACTGATTGTACCTATGGACTGGTGTGCGCTCCATGCTAGGTGATTCCAGGTAGGGGTTAGAGCTGAAGACTGAATCAGAGGTCAAGCCAAGAGTCATAAATGGAGAATCAGTTCAAGCAGGTCGGTGGAGCAAGCAGGGTCATACACTGGGAGACAGATTTGAAGTGGAGGTGGCGAGCCAAGCCAGGGTCATACAATGGAGACTAATCAGGAGGAAAGTCTGTAAAGCAAGCCAAGGGTCAACAGGTGAGCGGGTTCACAGGTCAGAAGCAAGCCGGGTTGGTAACGGGAGATCAGGAACAAGAACACACAGGAACGCAGGTTAAAAGGAAGTTGAGATAATCCAGCAAGGAACTGCTCCAGTAGGAAGTATAAATAGACCCGGAAGCACTGCTCACATCAGTCACATTGTGCACCGTTGCAGCCATGATTGTTTGGGGCGAAATTGTCCAGTCCCTCTTTGGCCATCTCCCTGACCCCAGCAAACTCGCCTGACCTAAACCCATAGAGCAGTGGTTCTCAACTCCGGTCCTCGGGACCCACTAACAGGCCAGGTTTGCAGGATAACTGAAATGCATTACAGGTGATATAATTTGCTGCTCGGTGATTGCAGTATTCTAGTCTGCGTCTCCCCAAGGCAATACTTAATATCTGGCCTGTTGGTGGGTCCTGAGGACCGGAGTTGAGAACCACTGCCATAGAGAATCTGTGGGGTATTGTCAAGAGGAAGGTGAGACATCAGACCCAACAATGCAGATGAGCTGAAGGCCGCTATCAAAGCAACCTGGGCTTCCATAACACCTCAGCAGTGCCACAGGCTGATTGCCTACATGCCACGCCACATTGATGCAGTAATTTATGCAAAAGGAGCCGTGACCAACGATTGAGTGCATACTATACTGTACATACTTTTCATTAAGCCAACATTTCTGTATTAAAAATCCTTTTTTTCATTTGTGTTATGTAATTTTCTGAGATACTAAAATTTGGGTTTTCACTAGCTGTAAGCTATAATCATCAGAATTAAAAGAAAGAAATGCTTGAAATATATCACTCTGTGTGTAATGAATCTATATAATATATGAGTTTCACTTTTTAAATTGAATCACTGAAATAAATGAACTTTTTGATGATATTCTAATTTTTTGAGATGCACCTGTGTCTATATATACAAAATTAAAAAGTTGCCCTTGCAGGGTTTTCCACCATCAGTTGAAATCTGACAATAAATAATAATCGGCCTCCTGGCTCACTTCTGCTGCTCAGGCTATAACCTCAGACCTTTTGGTTGGTCCCTCAGACCTGCTCACGGTACCTACTGTGCTCACATGCAATCCATGCACCTCGGTCATGCATCCTCTGCATATCACTTGTAGCATCCTGCTGCACGGGACATGCTCCCTGGCCTAGTCAGGGGTCCTCCTTTCTTCTGTATTGAGCCCTTAATTAATGACCAGGTCCTTTATTATAAGGAATGTGCACATACTGTACACCCTGCTGGTCTCCGGAGACAGGATCAAATGCTTCGTTCCTCCCAAAACTCTTTGAAGAACTCCAGACCCTGATCCAATTACAAAACCTCAAGAAAGTTGTAAAATCAACTTTCCCCCCGCTCAGAACAGACACTCTAAAGCCCCTCACTTCTCATCTATGAGAATCCTGTGTTATTTTTAGCTGTTTTTACATGACTCTACCCGCATTCCTTCTGGTCTCTAAAGGGGAACTTAATTCTGTTGGCTTTAATGCCACATCCACGTTTTTTCCTTTTTTTTTTTTTTTTTTTTCTGCGGGTACGCTTCTCCCTCTGGGTTCCTGGGCTCACTCTTACTTTCCGGGGTGTACCTTGGCTTTTCTGACACCTGTCCGGAAAATACTGTTCTGGGGTTGTAGGGAGCCTACTTCTGATACTGCGCCTGATAAGGAATCACCCTTGACACTTGTATCTGCTTCAATCACCACAGTCTGTCTTTCAGGGTTACCAACCTCTCTGTCATTACTCTCAGCAATTAAACCCTAAGAGATCAGCAACACATTCTGTTTATCCTTAACCACTTCAGCCCTGGAAGGATTTACCCCCTTCCTGACCAGAGCACTTTTTGTGATACACACTGCATCGTTTTAATTGACAATTGTGTGGTCGGGCAACGCTGTACCCAAATAAAATTGACGTCCTTTTTTACCCACAAATAGAGCTTTCTTTTGGTGGTATTTGATCATTTCTGCAGTTTTAATTTTTTTGCGTTATAAACAAAAAATGAGCAACAATTTTGAAAAAAAGCCATTTTTTTTACTTTTTGCTATAATACTTATCCAAAAAAAAATGAATTTATTCATCAGTTTAGGCCAATGTGTATTCTACATATTTTTTGTAAAAAAAAAAAAAAATCACATTAAGCGTATATTGATTGGTTTGCGCAGAAGTTATCACGCCTTCAAAATAGGGGATAGATTTTTAGCTGGACTGCGATATTGCGGCATACAGATCTGCCACTTTTCTGGGACCAATGACATTTTATACAGCGATCAGAGCTAAAAAAAGCCACTAGTTACTGTATAAATGTCATTGGCAGGGAAGGGGTTAACACTGGGGGAAATCAAGGGGTTAAATGTTCCCTTGGTAGGTGTGAGGGCTGGGCTGACAGGGAGTAGAGATAGATTGCTGTTCCGGATTACATGGAACAGCAGATTGATCTCTACTTCCCTGACAGAATGGAGATCTGTCTGTTTACATTGACAGATCTCCGTTCTGTCTCTCTGTGGAGCAATTGTGGGTAGCCGGCGGACATCGCGGCCATGCGCAACGGCTCTAGCGTCGCGGGCGCACGCACGTCCTCCCCCTATAGCTCTTAGTACAATGACGGCAATTTGCGCAGGAGTACCGACCTGCTGCAGTACAACTATGACGGCTGGTCAGCAAGCAGTTAAAGTAGTATTTTCATTTTGGATAGAGTAAAAGGGTTCTATGTTCTTGTCAGTTTATTTTTTGCCATCTGTGTCCATTGGGGAGATCTACCTTCACTTCCTGTCCCAAAGCAGGAAGTGAGAGGGAATCCTTATAAATTAAGAGAACTTGGGGACCTCCAGGTCACCAGACTTAGTGTTCCCATTGGAAAATTTCCCTTCTATTACTTTTCTGGGGACAACCCAAAATGTGGGATTTTCTTTTACTTTCCCTTTCAGTGATACTGGTAAACAGGACACATAGGGTGAATCTCCCTGACAGGGACACAGATAGAAATAAAAATATGACAGTTGTTCTGACCCCTCTCCACTCTATCCAAAACAAAAAAGGAAAGCTTTGCCTTTAGTTATACTTTAACAGTCATTTTCAGCCAAGCATTACACATCTCATTATTGTCCTTGACATCAACACTCCCTTCTCCAGTGTTTGTTCAGGCAGTGTCTCTGTGAACCCTGTTTCATTATTATTATTATACATTTTAACTTCTATTTACATGGTCGCAGGGCCTTGCACTGTAGCAATATATGAGATAGGATCTTAGATTGTAAGCTCCTTGAGGGCAGGCACTGACTGGAATGTACAGCAATGCGTAAATTATCAGTGCCAAATAAATTCCTGTAATAAAAAATAAATATTTGTACTGGTGACCAATGTCCTAGAGACACTGTGGGGAAATCTAAAATTTTTGAGTTGTCATCAGGACAGGAGGTGAGGATTAATCTTCCAATGTACCTGTACCGGTGACAACTGCCTAGCAGGGGAATTCCCCATATTTTAGTTCTCCTTGTTTTGTGTTAGTGTGATCCTCACAACATGATGCTGCCACCACCATGTTTCAGGGTGACATGCAGTTTTCCACTACACATAGGGGTTGATTTACTAAAGCTGAAGAGTGCAAAATCTGGTGCAGCTCTGCAAAGAAACCAATCAGCTTCCAGGTTTTATTGTAAAAGCTTAACTGAACAAGCTGAGGTTAGAAGCTGATTGGCTACCATGCACAGCTGCACCAGATTTTGCACTCCAGTTTCAGTAAATCAACCCCATAGTGTTTTGATTTTAGGCCAAAAAGTTCAATTTTGGTCTCTTCTGACCAGAGCACCTTCTTCCACATGTTTGCTGTGTCCCTCACATGGCTTCTCACAAACTGCAAATGGGATTTCTTATGGCTTTCTTCTTGACACTCTTCCATAAACGCCAGATTTGTGGAGTGCACGACTAATAATTGTCCTGTGGACAGATTCTCCCACCTCAGCTGTGGATCTCTGCAGCTCCTCCAGAGTTACCATGGGCCTCTTGGCTGCTTCTCTGATTAATGCTCTCCTTGCCCAGCCTGTCAGTTTAGGTGGATGGCCATGTCTTGGTAGGTTTGCAGGTGTGCCATACTCTTTCCATTTTCGGATGATGGATTGAACAGTGCTCCATGAGGTATTCAAAGCTTGGGATACTTTTTTTTTTATAACCTAACCCTGTTTTAAACTTCTCCCCAACTTTATCCCTGACCTGTCTGGTGTGTTCCCTGGCCTTCACGATGCTGTTTGTGCACAAAGGTTCTCTAAGAAACCTCTGAGGGCTTAACAGAACAGCTGTATTTATACTGAGATTCAATTATACACAGGTGGACCCTATTTACTAATTAGGTGACTTCTGAAGGCAATTGGTTCCACTAGAGTTTAGTTAGGGGTATCAGAGTAAAGGGACTGAATACAAATACATGCCACACTTTTCACATGTATTTGTAAAAACCATTTATCATTTTTTGCCACTTTGTGTTGGTCTATCACATAAAATCCGTATAAAATACATTTATATTTTTGGTTGTAACATGACAAAATGTGGAAAGGGGTGTGAATACTTTTTTGAGGCACACTAAACATTCACTAATTGTGAATCAGTCACTGTAATTTAGAACACATACCCAGAAGATTTATCTGCAGTATGTTAGATTCACTGTTAACCAGTTCCCGTCCAACCTATAGCAGATTGATGGCCGGATGGCACTTTCCTCCTTCCGGGTGGATGTCATATGATGTCCTTGTAGTCGCGCTGCTTGTGCTGTTTTGTCTCCAGGTCAGAAAGTGAAGGGAAATTTCTTCAATAGGGAACAGTTAGCAAAAAAAAAAAAATCCCAACAGGGGTTCTAACTATTCCCTACCCTACTATAAAAAATGGACTTTAGATATTGTCCTTGTCACAGCAGTGTTGAGGGTGTTTATATACTTAAGCCTCGTACACACGGGACGACGATCGTACGTATGTTGCATAATGTAAATAGCATACTGACGTGCACCCGATGGTTGTACATACAACTTGCGGCCGGCCGAACGTGATGACGCGAACGAGCGTATAAAGAGGAAGTGCTGGTATCGTAGTGTCACCCTTTGGGCTCCTTCATCTAATTTCGTGTTAGTTGAAGTGGACTTGGCGCATGCGTATTTAGCACAATACAACTTGTTGTACCCAACTGCTCTACACACGATACAACGGTCGTATGAGAGCTTATTGGTACGACCAAGTTTTGTAGTCTGCACACACAACTCCCATGTACGACCGTCGTATGTTCGACTGTTGAAAGCGTGCACACAAACAATCCATTTCACATACAACGGTCGTGAGTACGACGTGTTGAATGCGAACGTCGTCCCATGTGTACGAGGCATTAGTGTCCGAGTTTTTGTCTGATGGAGGCAAAATGTAGAATCCAGGAGCCACAGAATTTGCTGTCAATCTTCACCCTCATACACACGGATGTTTTTTGCAGCTCTCCATGTTATTCAATGGCCCCATAAAAACACCAGCGCTTTTGAGCTGTAGATGGCGTCGGTGTAACGTTATAGCGTTTTTGATGCTGAGGTATGTTTTTTTTTTTTTTAAAAAACACCCTTTGACACTGACGCTTATTAACGCCGACGAAATCGAGTCTTTGACGCTGATTTTTGCGTGATGTCGGTCACGACGCTTTGCTATTACGCCCCTGTGTATGAGGCCTAAGTCTTGATGGAGGCTTACAAGATTTAGAGACATAAACTGATGGTAGAAAAAAACAATCCATTGAGAATGCCCTTTTATCACATTTTTTTTTTTATTTTTTTAAGGATAGGCTTATATTTATCTAAAGCATGTGTACATTTACTTACTGTTGATTGACTTACTACCTCTGCTGACAGACTGTTACAAGCATTCACCACACTTTCAGTAGAATACTAATTTATAATGTTACTTTCCTCTGCCTTGTTTTAGGTCATGTCCCTGTGTTCTTGATCTCCACTTTTATTTTATTTGCAGATCCCCAGACCATACAAAGTTTGTGGGAAGTTTCAAGACAAAGCAAGACTTTATCGACCTTATTGAAGTGATCTATAGGGGAGCAATGCGTGGAAAGCTGATTGTGCGAAGTCCTATTGACCCCAAGAACATTCCAAAATATGATCTTCTCTATCAAGGCGTTTAAAGTGGTTTCCACTCTTAGAAAATTGTTTTGCTTTGTTACAAATACGTATAAAAGAGATGATCCCTGATACAAACCTCGACAAAGAGAAATGGTTTTCCAAAATTCTAAAAATAATAATTTTATTTTCCACTTTTCACAAGTACATATCAGTTAAACATATTGCTAATCTAAAGCACTGTTTTTTGTCTGTAAATACAATGTTTGCATTTGTTATATTTATGAAAATAAAGTATTTATTTTCTAAATTTACCCCTAGATTTTTTTCATTATTTAAATTGAACTGTTTTCTATAAGCTAAAGACCGTAATCTGTATTTTTATGTTTTCTAACACAATGCCTTATGCTGAGGAATACTATTCTACCTTTTCAGCTGTTAGCTGCTGCTAGCCATCAGATGATAACTTTGGCCCCTAATAACAATCCATAACCAATCATCGAGGTTCCTGATCATGGGATCACTAAGTCAGCCATGACAGTGATTTACATCCAAGCTGTAAGGTTTGTTTGCAAGCAAACCTTACAGCTTGTAGGAGCCACACCTACCTGAATATGTTGGAGTACTGTTTTATTCTATAATGGTAAGACAAAATCACAGTATTAATAAAAAACAGTTATATGTTTTCACATTTTTGTCCACCTATAATTAAAAAATTGTGTCATCAAAACAGTGTACCAAATAGTTAGCTTAACCTCCCTGGCGGTTTTCTGAGTGTGGCTCGGGGTGAATTTCCATTACAAATATCGGTAACCCTGAGCCACACTCGGGATCGCATCACTGAATCCAAGGCTGGGTTACTTACCTTGTCCCCTGGATCCAGCGATGTCCCCCCGCTGTGTCCGTGGGCTGTGTCCTCTGCCCGATGCCTGTGTGATGCTGGGCTCTGTTCCCTACAAGCGTTGCGTCGCACAGGGGCGGAGCCTGGCAGGAAATTCAAAAAGTGAAAAGCATAGTATAGTCTGTAAGATTACATTACTGTATCAAATCATTTCACATGCCTTTTGTCCAGTGCCCTGCATGCACTTTTATATAATATATGTCATTCTTTCTGCCTGGAAACTTGAGAATGTCCATGGCAAGCAAAAAGCGTCCCTTTATGTCAAAAGTGGTTTTTGACCAGCTAGAAAACAGCGATAGTAAATAAGAATCATTTGCAGAATTGAGTGATACTGATTTGTTATGAAGTTTATCATCAGACACTGAAAAAGTGACGACAGCGACAATTCTGCAACTGAGCAAATTTCAATGTTTTTGATTAGATTACATTATTGAATACATTTTATTATATTTTTATTGATAATTATTTATAGTTATTTATTATAATTTATGATTTCGTTATTTCAAACTTTAGCATACCCGGGATTTCTACTAGACTATTGTCTTAAGTGAGTTATTCCTAAGAATTACAGGCCTACAATACAAAACGCCAAATTTCTATGTGAAAAATTGTACCGTTTTGAGACACAAAAATCTGACAATCATAACACTATGGAGGTTAAGCCTGGTACACATTAGTAGTTTTTCTTTGATCAATGCAGCAGGCTAAATGGAAAAAAAGCTGAAGTGCTCAAGAGGTGCCGCTGTACTAACAATCCAATGTTAGTACAGTTATCTCCCCTCCTGCACCCCTACCAGAACACAGCGGTCAGCCATTAGTTGAGAGTGCTGATTGGGTGCTGATCTGCAGACCTTTTTTGGTCATGCCCCTTTGACTTCTTTTGGATCAGCTGCTGTACACACAGGACGATCGATGGCCGGATTCTATTGAACTGGCCAATGTCGCCTGATATTTGGCCCATGTGTACTAGGCTTTGCACAAAACATTTATAAATCTTTCAGCAGATTTACTGAAACCTTTAGGCTGGATTCACACCATTGCGGTGCGAATTCCAGCCTCTCTGCTGCCGGGAAGGGACGGAGCCGCCGTTCGGCGGCTCCTGTCCGTTCCCACAGCGCAGCAGCTGCGGGGGGAGAGATGGGGGAGGAGCCGCGAGCAGGGGAAAATATCCCCGTTCAGTGCGGAGTGCATCTCCGTGTTAGATGCGCTCCCACTGGACTCAACGGGCTGGGAATTCGCACCGCATTGCACAAAAAACATGTGCGGTTTTTGTGCAATGCGGAGTGCGAATGCACCGCACAGATGTGAACTGGACACATTGAAAACAATGTGTTTTCAAGTGTCCTGCGAATTGGATGCGGTTTAAGCCGCATCCAATTCGCATAGGTGTGAACCCAGCCTTAAAGTAACCTTCAGCTCCAGTTTGGGGATTAGATTGTAATGTAAATGCTGATTATCACTTTAAACCAGCTGCCAGCAAGATTCATCAAACTTTCAAAGGCTTTTAGGAGGTGCTTATGTAACACTTTTCGGAAACAACAGGCATTATGAAAGCGAGAGTTATCATTCCCACATGTCCATAGCCCTTTTGCTCTGGAAAAATACCGACCCAACACCAAGGGTGAAAACCGTCTAGCAAAATGGTCTTTGGGTCCTTTAACCTCAGAAAGGTATTTACAGACTTTTCTTAATATATACAGTATCTAAGCACCCTCCTGTAGGGGAGATAGAAACATCAGGGTATATGTAACTTAGGGGTGTGCATCTTCACTGGTCTCACGATTCAATTAGATTACGATTATCATATGACCGATTCGATTCGATTCCACGATGCATCACGATAAGTGCCCATGGTCTTTTTCATCCAAAAATGTAACTAGTCAGAAAGTGAAGAACTATTTTTTTATTTTCATATGCTCTTAATAAAAAGGCACTTCCCAGCATATAGTAAAGTCTGAACAGTAAACTCAGCAGACAGTAAATACTATGGAAAATATTAAATGTAAACATGAACATAAATGCCTAAACCTTAAATTAATAGTGGAGATGAATTAGAACATCTGCCACTGTTTTTTTGCTGTCTGTGTGCCCATAAGAGAGATTTGCCCTCTCTATTTCTCCTGTTTACAATTATCATTGAAAGTTAAAAAAAAAAAAAGTTTGGGTTATCCACAGAAAAGTCATAGAGGGGAAATCTTCCAATACAGTGGTTCTGGTGACCTTTAACGCACATTCATACACTTTTAGGACTGACCAATAGGCGCACTACTTGCTGTCAGCAGACAGTGTCTGGCCAAACAATCAGAAACAGACTTCATGGAGGGTGGCCTGAGGGCCCGACGTCCTCTAGTGAGCCCTGTGCTCACTGCGCGGCACCGTGGAGCTTCAGTGGTATTTGCCATTGAACACCAGAATTGTCAGGTCCACCACAGACGTCCAATGCTTTTCACAGATGAGAGCAGGTTCACCCTGAGCACATGTAACAGACGTGAAAGGGTCTGGAGAAGCCGTGGAGAATGTTATGCTGCCTGTAACATTGTTCAGCATGATCAGTTTGGTAGTGGGTCAGTTATAGTCTGGGGAGACATATCCATGGAGGGACGCAGAGACCTCTACAGGCTAGACAATGGCACCCTGACTGCCATTAGGTATCTGAATGAAATCCTTGGATCCATTATCGGACCCTACGCTGGTGCAGTGGGTCCTGGGTTCCTCCTGTTGCACCACAATACCTGGCCTCATGTGGCGAGAGTATACAGCCAGTTCCTGGAGGATGAAGGAATTGATACCATTGAATGGCCCACACACTCACCTGACCTAAATTCAATAGAACACCTATGGGACATTATGTTTCGGTCCATCCAATGCCTCCAGGCTGCACCTTAGTCTGTTCAGGAGCTCAGTGATGCCCTGGTCCAGATCCAGGAGGAAATTCCCCAGGACACTATATGTTATTTCATTAGGAGCATGTCCTGACGTTGTCAGGCAATGCATACAAGCATGTGGGGGCCATACAAACTACTGAGTACCATTTTGAGTTGCCGCAATGAAATTTCAGCAAAATGGACTAGCCTGCTGCATCATTTTTTCACTTTGTTTTTCAGGGTGTCTTTGAATTCAGCCCTCTGTATGTTGATAATTTTCATTTCCATCAAATAATGTGACATTCTTTCATTCCTAACACATTACCCAGTCCATATCAGTATAGATATTCAGCTTGAAATGTTTCCCCATTGAAATTCGACGTGTTTTCAAACTGTTCCTTTAATTTTTTTTTGAATATATATATACATACACACACACACACACACACACACAGTCAGGTCCATAAATATTGGGACATCGACAATTCTAATCTTTTTGGCTCTATACACCACCACAATGGATTTGAAATGAAACGAACAAGATGTGCTTTAGCTGCAGACTTTCAGCTTTAATTTGAGGGTATTTACATCCAAATCAGGTGAACGGTGTAGGAATTACAACGGTTTGTATATGTGCCTCCCACTTTTTAAGGGACCAAAAGTAATGGGACAATAGGCTGCTCAGCTGTTCCATGGCCAGGTGTGTGTTATTCCCTCATTATCCCATTTACAAGGAGCAGATAAAAGGTCCAGAGTTCATTTCAAGTGTGCCTTTTGCATTTGGAATCTGTAGCTGTCAACTCTCAATATGAGATCCAAAGAGATGTCACTATCAGTGAAGCAAACCATCATTAGGCTGAAAAAACAAAACAAACCCATCAGAGAGATAGCAAAACATTAGGTGTGGCCAAATCAACTGTTTGGAACATCCTTAAAAAGAAAGAATGCACCGGTGAGCTTAGCAACACCAAAAGACCCGGAAGACCACGGAAAACAACTGTGGTGGATGACCGAAGAATTCTTTCCCTGGTGAAGAAAACACCCTTCACAACAGTTGGTCAGATCAAGAACACTCTCCAGGAGGTAGGTGTATGTGTGTCAAAGTGAACAATCAAGAGAAGACTTCACCAGAGTGAATACAGAGGGTTCACCACAAGATGTAAACCATTGGTGAGCCTCAAAAACAACAGGAAGGCCAGATTAGAGTTTGCCAAACAACATCTAAAAAAGCCTTCACAGTTCTGGAACAACATCCTATGGACAGATGAGACCAAGATCAACTTGTACCAGAGTGATGGGAAGAGAAGAGTATGGAGAAGGAAAGGAACTGCTCATGATCCAAAGCATACCACCTCATCAGTGAAGCGTGGTGGTAGTGTCATGGCGTGGGCATGTATGTCTGCCAATGGAACTGGTTCTCTTGTATTTATTGAAGATGTGACTGCTGACAAAAGCAGCAGGATGAATTCTGAAGTGTTTCGGGCAATATTATCTGCTCATATTCAGCCAAATGCTTCAGAACTCATTGGACGGCACTTCACAGTACAGATGGACAATGACCCGAAGCATACTGCGAAAGCAACCACAGAGTTTTTTTAAGGGAAAGAAGTGGAATGTTATGCAATGGCCAAGTCAATCACCTGACCTAAATCCGATTGAGCATGCATTTCACTTGCTGAAGACAAAACTGAAGGGAAAATGCATGCTCAATCGGATTTAGG
>BLSH010224154.1:666118-685470 GCA_018402905.1 Glandirana rugosa | reverse complement strand
GTGTATAAGAGACAGACGTTTATCAGCGCAGCCATCCTCAGGATCACCCCCACTGGACCACCAGGGAGCCGGATCAGGACCACCAGGGAGCCCCCCTCCCGGACATCGCAATGAGGCCGCCCAGGACCACCAGGGAAGGCGCACAGAGGCCACCCAGGACCACCAGGGAGCCCCCACTAGACCACCAGGTAAGGGCAATATTATGCACTGTAGGGATGGCACTGTGCCCATGTATGATGCCTGCCAGTGCCATCCCTAACAGTGCTTGTTCCACCAGTGCCCACCACTGCCACCTATAAGTGCCCACCTGTGCCACCTATCAATGACCACCTGTGCCACCCATCATTGACCACCTGTGCCACCTAAAAGTGCCCACCCGTGCCACCTAAAAGTGCCCACCTATCAGTGCTGCCTATGAGTGTCCATCAGTGCCGCATATCAGTGCCACGTATCAGTGCCCATCAGTGTTGCTTGTCAGTGCCACCCATCAGTGCCCCATCATCAGTGCAACCTCATCAGTGCCACCTCATCAGTGCCAATCTGTACTGCCTCATCAGTGCCCGTCAGTGTAGCCTCATCAGTGCCCATCAGTGTAGCCACATCAGTGACCGTCAGTGAAGGAGAAAATGTACTTTATACAAACTTTTGTGACAGAAACAAAGAAAAATGTTTTTTTTTTTTTCAAAATTTTCAGGCTTTTTTTTTATAGCGCAAAAAATAAAAAACGCACGGGTGATCAAATACCACCAAAAGAAAGCTCTATTTGTGGGAACAAAATGATAAAAACATGGTTTGGATGCAGCGTCGCATGACCGCGCAATTCTCATTCAAATCGCAACGGCACTGAAAGCTGAAAATTGGTCTGGGCAGGAAGTGTTCTAAGTGCATAGTATTGAAGTGGTTAAGGTCCGTGGATGGATGCCATCTGGTCCAGGTGCTTTATCTACCTTTATTCTGTCTAAATACTTCTGGACCATTTCACTTTTGAGCCATTGTGGAACATTTGGGGCTGTGTCACTACCAACCCCGACGTGGACATGAGCTCCCCCATGCTCCTTTGTATACGCAGAGCTGAAGAAAGTATTTAATAAGTTTGCCTTCTCTTTGTCCCCAGTCATGCACTCTAGATTATTTTGTAAAGGGCCTACATGCTCAGACCTGACCTTTTTACTATTAATATATTTGAAGAATTTTTTGGGGTTTGTCTTACTATCTTTTGCAATCTGTCGTTCGTTGTGAATTTTTGCATCCTTGATTTCCTTTTTACATATTCTGTTATATTCTTTGTAACATTTAAAAGATGATAGTGTTCCCTCATTTTTATATTTTTTAAATGCTCTTTTCTTATAATTTATAACTTTTTTAACTTTGGCCGTGAGCCACATAGGTTTTCTTTTTAGCCTCTTAAACGTATTGCCCATGGGAATATACTTTGCAGTGAGTTCGCATACAGTTTTTTTGAAAAATTCCCATTTCTGTTCTGTGTTCATTGATGCCAATATTCCCTCCCAGTCTAAGTCCTGGAGAGCAGCCCTCATCTTTGTAAAATTTGCTCTCTTAAAATTAAGTGTTTTTATCTTTCCCATTTGTGTTTGTTGCTTGCAGCTTACATTAAATGAAATCATGTTATGGTCACTGTTACCCAGATGTTCTTTTATATGAATATTGGTAATAAGCTCTGCATGGTTTGAGATTACCAGGTCCAACAAAGCGTCATTCCTAGTTGGGGCCTCAATAAACTGGACCATAAAATTTTCCTGTAATAGGTCTATAAATTTTTGCCCTTTAGCTGTCCCAGCAGTGCCATTACTCCAGTTAATTTCCGGGTAGTTAAAACCCCCCATTATTATCACTGTCCCAGCCCTTGCAGCTCTTTCTATCTGTGCAAGGAGCAGAGTCTCCACCTCCTCTTTAACACTGGGAGGTCTATAACAAACTCCAATGATACCTGTGTACTGGCTACCCGTGTACTGGCTACAATATCTGTGCACTGGCTACCTGTGTACTGGCTGCAATACCTGTGTACTGGCTGAATACAATGTTACTGGCTGCAATATACCCCACCTGTGATGCTGAGCTGTATACTCCTGACACAATATGTGGAATACAGGGGACGGAGTGGGTGGATTCTATAAGGGGTGGGGCTTATGAGAAGTAGGAGGGGTCAAAAAGGAGGCACCCCCATCCTACATATTCACCAGCCGCCACTGCCATTGTCAGCTGTCCCTCCTCTATACTGAAGCTAGTGCTGACAGTTGTTCATGTGACCGGATGGGGCTACTTTAACCACTTCAGCCCCGGAAGGATTTATCCCCTTCCTGACCAGAGCACTTTTTGCGATTCGGCACTGCGTCACTTTAACTGACAATTGCGCGGTCGTGCAACATAATTGACATCCTTTTTTTCCCACAAATAGAGCTTTCTTTTGGTGGTATTTGATCACCTGTTTTTTTTTTTTTTTTGCGCTATAAACAAAAAAAGAGCAACAATTTTGAGGAAAAAAAACAATATTTTTTTACTTTTTGCTATAATAAATATATAAAAAAAAAAATAATAAAAAATGAATTTCTTCCTCAGTTTAGGCCTATATGCATTCTTCTACTTATTTTTGGTAAAGAGAGAAAGAAAAAAAAAAAACGCAATAGGCGTAGATTGATTGGGTTGTGCAAAAGTTATCGTGTCTACAAACTATGGGAATAGATTTATGGCATTTTTATTATTATTTTTACTAGTAATGGCAGCGATCTGTGATTTTTATTGGGACTGCGATATTGCGGCGGACAGATCAAGCATTTTTGACACTTTTTTGGGACCAATGACATTTATACAGCAATCAGATCTAAAAATAGCCACTGATTACTGTATAAATGTCACTGACAGGGAAGGGGTTAAGCTGTAGGGGGCGATCAAGGGGTTAACTGTGTTCCCTCTCTGTGTTCTAACTGTGTGGTGGCTGGGCTGGCTGGGGCATGACATAGCTCACTGTTCCCGATTAGAGGGAACAGTAGATCTGTCATATGTCCCCTGACAGAAGGGAGATCCACTGTGTTTACACTGGCAGATCTCCGTTCTGACTCTTTAACAGGCGATTGCAGGCCGCCGGCGGACATAGAGTCCGTCTGACCCATGGGCACGCTCATGGAGCAAACCACGCATGCGCGACCGACTTACAATGACAGCGGTTTGCGCAGCCGAACCAAGCTGCCGCAGTACAACTGCGGCGGCTGGTCGGCAACTGGTTAAAGTGTTTGTAAAGTGTAGATTTAAAAAAAAAACAAAACAAATATGTCATATTTATCTGCTCTGTGCAATGGCTTTGCATAGAGCAACCCCAAACCTCCTCTTCTAGGGTCCCTTGCCAGCGCTCCAGGCTCCTCCTCTTCTCTGTGTGCCCGAGCTGTGTATAGACACACACACAGCACCGTAGACGATCCTGCTCCCATCTACTGCGCCTTTTTTACTTACCTGGAATTCCGTGTGCCTGTTACCAGTTTTTAGCATGTAAGTGCAATAATTTTATAAATAAACCGTATCTGGTCATACAGTATCACACTATGTAGCTTTTATTTCCTACTGAGGCTTGCTGTGATACTATCTGGATCCCTATACTCTTGCCTCTACATCTGGAGTCTGGTCTCTTCAAGTGGTTGGACGACTGGCCCTTTATCGTCACCTCAATTTGTGGATGCCAGTGACTGAATTCGACCTGCATACCTGTAAACCAGCCTGGTCCCTTCAAGTCGTTGTGTGACAGGTCTTTCATCTCTACTTCACTCTGTGGATGCCTGACGTACTGGGAATCTGACCCACATGCCTGTATACCAGGTATTTCTGGTAAGAGTACCCTATTCATACATGGTGTTTTCATCTTGCACAAGTTGAAGATTTTTTCACGTTTTATTTACTTTTTAGTCGCTTCAGACACTTTTTGTTTCACGTGCAAGAGATAAACTTCTCCACTGGTGGATTAATATTATTGAACTTCACCGTACCATATTACAGTGTGGTTACATCTATATTTTGCAATATTCGTTTGTAGATTTCATGTCTGTGATTTACGTTTTTTTTTTTCTCAATTTACTCTCAGTGCCTCGACCAGGGGGCTTATTTTCACGTTTATGCTCATGCGCTGCACATTTTTTAGATCCAGACCATTTGATGACAGACAGGGGCTCCTGCAGCTGCCTGAGTCCATGTGAGAAGAGGAAGCAAGGGTAAAGAAGACTACAAGCTGGCCACAGCACTGGATCCCTGGCAGGCTCAAGTAAGTGCAGGCAGTGCATTGGGGTAAACAAACAGCCAGCCTTTAGAACCACTTTAAATGTGGTGGCTGCATTACTTTTCTTTTTTCCCCCTTTATTTTCATCTGGTGATTTGGCAAGTAACAGACTTCCTGTCTTAGGGTGTCTCCTCTCTATAGATGGAGCAATGGAGACATTTGGACAGCAGCATTGTCAGTCTGGGGAGAGGGTAGTGCTAGATGGACTAACAGATTTAGATGGACTTGACTGATGAATTAAAGCTGAACTCCGGCTAATGCTTTCTAAGCAGTTACAGCAACAGTTTTTGTCCTTTTCGGTTTTTACATGAATAAATAAATAAAAGCTGACCATTTTAAGCACCCTCATCAGTGCTAAATGGTTTGTCTCAACCCTCAGTCACTTTTGGTCTGTTAAAGGAAATGAAAAAATATAACACACTTACTAGCTGGATCACCAGATGAAAATACTGAAAACAATTAATGCAGCCACCACATCTAAGCTGCAATTTAATACAGTTTTGTTTTTAATACTACTTTAAGGCTAGGTTTCCACTATTGCAACCCCAAAGTCGCATGATTTGTTGTCGCAATTTTGATGCCACTTGAAGCAATGCCTGTGCATTCTTGAGGTCTATGGACCTCAGGTAACATCAAAGTCGGACCAAAGTAGTGCAGGGACTACTTTTAAGTCGCACAGATATGAATGGTACTCATTGGAAATCATGGGGTACGACTTGTCATGCGACTTTGCAGTCGCATGACAAGTCGCACTAGTGGAAACCGAGCCCAAGTCCTGCATACTCCTGTCCACAGCAACTATGTAGAACAGCCTCTATATTGAGCTTCTCTTCATGGGAAACCAAACAGCACCCAAAGAGTTACCGGAAAAGCAATTCACACTGTGCTGGGGTGATTTTAGGGCCCATTCACACCAGATCCAGTTTCGACTGCTCTCCAACTGCATAGACAGACCAAAATCCAGGTTATTATATGGGTATAGTCCACACTATTGCAGCACAGTGAAAAAAGTACAGCAGGCTGCATTTTTCTGCACTGCAAATGCAGTGCACATAAAAGCCCATAGACAGAAGTGACCTCAAAGGAGATGCAAGTTTAAGAAAAATGCACGCAAATGCGAGTAAAAAACATGCATCAAATGCATGTCACAGCACATGCAAAAATGCACAGTAAACATGGCGTGGGTAGATCCTTAGGCCCCTTTCATACTGGCAATCTGTTCAGGTCCGCCTGTCAGTTTTTCAGGCGGACCTGAATGGACACTCCATGCAACCCTATGGAGCGGCGGATGTCAAAGAGACATGTCCGCTGACATTCGCCGCTCTCAGAAATTCCGACGGATGGAAACCCTATTTTCCATCCATCTGTAGAATCGGATGAAAACGGACAGGCAGATCCGGTTTCATCTGATCTCCATAGCGGAGAGTGGGGCTCTGACAGATCTGTCTCCGCACAGTGAGCGGGAGACAGATCTGTCATCCGCCTGCTCAGCGGGGATCAGCGAATCGATCCCTGCTGAGCAGTGCTGAGTCTGCAAACGGACAAGGCCTTACTCTCTTCTGTCGAGACATATGAGCGGCCCTGGACATAAACAGGGCCACTCATCTGTTTGCCTGGGGTTCACATCGTAGCGATGTGGGAACCAGCAGCGGTTCCGGCATAGCATCTCTGCCGCAGGCAGTTCACACTGGCCTATGTGAACCGCTGTGGGTGGCAATACAATGTTAATGACACCCCCAGATTGGTTCACAGATAGCAGTTGCAAACTGTGGACTCGGACTACAATCAGATTGCATGGGTGAGAACACCCATATGATCCGATTCCAGTGCGGGGGAAAAAAAAAAAAGTCCCTGGACCATTTTTTCTGAAAATCCAATGCGAATTCAGCCATACAAGTGTATGGGTGAACTTGCATCGCACAGACATCACATGTGATTGGCACCTGTGGTGCGGGTGCCAATCACATGTGATGTCTGAGATCACTATACTGTGAACCTGGGCTCTATGATCCACCAAAGGCAGGGAAGATGCCTTTGGTTATAGGCTTACCTGTAGGTTGAAATGGTTGTCCAGAGTTGACAACCACTTTAAAGAGCAAGTAAACCCTGATGGGTTTTACTTCCTCTATGTACCCCTGCAAAGTAAAAGCATAATGGGCTACTATGCATCGCATAGTAGCCCATTATGTGCCACTTACCTGCAAACGAAGCCAGTGATGTCCCCTGTGCAGGCAGCGTCCATCTTCAGCCCCTTCCGGGGCCACAATTCTGGCTCTGTGACTGGCCGGAGTCGAGTGACGCCACTCCTGCCAGTCACGGCACGAACGAAGTGAAGAAACAGCACAGCGGGCCGCTTCTTCTCTGCGCATGTGTCGAATGACGTCGGCAATGGCAGTACACTGTATATCTCCTAAACCCGAAGTGAAGAAACAGAACAGCGGGCCGCTTCTTCACTGCGCATGTGTCGAATGACGTCGGCAATGGCAGTACACTGTATATCTTCTAAACCATGCAGGTTTAGGAGATATGCAGGGCACCTATAGGTAAGCCTTATTATAGGCTTACCTGTAGGTTAAAGTGGTTGTCACGGGTTGACAACCACTTTAAGCTCTGTTTACGGTTACAAATAAGTGTGAAATACACAACTCTGGTGGGTGTAAAAAGATGTCCGCTTGTCGCCTTCTCACTGTATCCTTACTGCTGGCTAGTATGAGGTGTGGTGTACCAAGATGGCGGCGACGGAACGTCACTTCTTTTACAAGATTTGATGGGTTGCCTGATCTGATGGAACACAGGCAAGCCAAAACCGCATCTGAAAAACAGCAAATGTTTTTTACCACAATTTTGCTACAGAGTAGTGTGAAAGAGCCCCAGGCTTTGACAAAAAATACCTGGAAGCTGATTGGTTTCTATGTAAATCCCCCCACACTGTACAACAGCTTACCGCAGACACTCATCGCAGAAATGTGGGTGCTGTCCATGCGAATAAACCTACACTACAAAGCCATAGAGTCCCACCAGATTTATACTGGACTCCTGTCGTGAGAAAATGCCTGCCATCGCTGACCTGAGCATGCTAGTTGCCTGGATGTCATGCTGATCCTCTGGCATTATTCATATCTAAGGCACTGACTGAAACCAAGGCCATGTGTGCATGCATGCTTGTCCCAGGTGAGTGAAGGCAGGCATATCCAGCAGGAGAGCTCAGCAGCCATGTGCTATGTCATACATACACTTCTCTTGGGAGCTGCACAGGAATCACGTGACAACAGAGGCCAGCTCACGTGATCGTGTTATGCATTGTAGCAGACGTCACGTCCGAGTGCTGGCGATGCAGAGCTGTGTGCTGTAAGGAGGAGCGGGGAGATTTGTGAAGGGGGGGCTCATAAAGTTTGCACTATCAGACGTCCATTCCAATGTGGAACAGAGCCATGCATATCCGGAAGAAGCTGTTGTAGAGAGTGGAAGACAGTGACGTCACTGGGCGACATTTGCAAGGTGGGAGCTTTCATCTCATCTGTGCTTCCGTGTTGTGTGTTGGCTGATCGGCCATTGGGGGACATCGAAGGCTCTGCTATATAAATACATGCACATGTCTAGATATAGGTGGCTGCTGCTATTTACATCTAGTGTAATACAGCTCTCCCTAGCTGTCTCTACTGCCTTCCTTATTAGTTGAGCTATGTAGATTTGCATAGAACAGTGCAAGAAAACAATTGCTCTCTATGTGCCCTCTTCACAGGACAACATTGTGCCCAGGTGATTTGCAGTGCATTGCATAAAAAAATGTATTTGTATACAGTGCAACTCATCACAGCGCATCATAACATGCATAGACTATGAATGGAGTGTCAACTTGTTAGATCTCAATAAAGTTTTAGGTCTCCTGCACACTAGGCTTAAATTTTACTAAACCCCAGGGTGGATTTGATTTAAATCACTTGTAAAAAGGCTTGATTTCAATCACAATTTTTAAAGAGCAACTGTCATCTCTGACACGCAGCGGCTCCTCCTCTGACCCGCTGTTGACTCACTGACAGTCCCATTCACTTTAATGGGACAGCTGCTGATGTGGCAGTGACCCAACAAGGTGAGGGACACAGCAGCAGGTGAGTGGATGCCCGGTAACAGGCGCTGTCATGATGGATCTGAAATGACAGGTGCTCTTTAAATGTAAGGACTTATTCTTGCTGCTAGTTAGAATCTTTAATATTTGCAAACTAAATGAAGGTTCCCGATTTAGAATAATAAGCTGTCAGGTTAGTAAAACAGCGATATCAGAACCGATTCAATCATACAGTTTGTAGTGTACATAGATTTGCAAAACAATGGAATAAAGGAATATTCCTGAACTTTGTTTTATCTCATGGTTACTGTGAAATTGTGTGAATGCATCAATGCAGTGCATGTTATCTCAGCTTGCAGAGCTTGGATTCATTGAATAAGTTTACCAAAAATGTAAATATTGCAGAATATACAGCTTCATGCTACATAACTAAGCTCCATTTCATGCTGAATAAACTAAATTATTAATGTATCCTAAATAGAAAACTATCTTTGGATAGATTTTTACTTCAAAAGCATTTTATTAAAATAAATTTGATAAAAAAAAAAATCTGATTTAAATAAAAAAAAATCTGTTTTTTTTTTTATTTAAAAAAAAAAATAATTGATTTTTATCCACCCTGCTAAATCCACAACAGTAAAATCACTGTATATGCAGCATAGCATGCTTGTTATACTCACTGTAGATCCTAAGGGGTTAATCCTTTGCATTGTGTAAAAAGGCTGTTTGATCCTGCCTTCTCTGATCCTCCCCTTCCACTGACCCCAATCATCTCCTGATAAGACAGAGACTTGGGGGCACTCTGCACATAATCAGTTTAGTATGTATTGCTAGACAGTTTTTTTTCCCTCTTGGTAGGGTGCATGTTATCAGCACAGGCCCAATAGGCACTGTCCAAGCAGAGGGTCAGGGGATCTGGAGCCTCATAGGACAGTCAGAGTGGAATGAAAACTCCTCCTACATGCTTTTACCAGACACTGATAGAAGTCATAAGACTAGGGTTGCCACCTCATCCCTTTAAACCCGAACACAGGTTCTCAAGCCAATTTAATGCAGATAAGGCACCAAGTGAGTTTAATTACCACCTTAATCAGCCTCAGAACCTGAGTACTTCATATGTGTTTGGGTTTAAAGGGACGAGGTGGCAACTCTACATAAGACTGCAATATGCTGCTGATAAGATATTTTAGGCTTGCCACCAATATTAATTTTGGCAGCAAATTTCGATTTAGGCTTAAGCCCCTTATACACGCTCGAATCCGCCTGTCCCTTTTTCAGGCGGATCCGAGCGGGCCACCCGTAGACCTATATAGGCAAGCAGATGTCAGCAGAGATGTGGCCGCTGACACCCGTCTGCCATCCAATCCATCAAGATCCGGTATGGGTGATATGTTCACCATCCATCCAGCGGATCGGATGAAAACGGACAGGCAGATCCATTTTCATCCGATCTGCCCATAGAGAATAGTGAGGGCTCTGACAGTTCCATCCCTGCACAGTGTGCAGAGACTGACCTGTCATCCGCCGACTCAGCGGGGATCAACGGAGCAATCTCCCACCGAGCTGGCGGACCTTAGTCTTAAGTCCCTTTCACACATGCTGTCCATTTTTCATCCATCCATTGATGGATAAAAAACAGACATCAATGCATCTCTATGGAAAAAGGATGTAAATAGATTATCATCCATTTACATCAGTTTACATCCTTATCCATTTTTTGAAACTGATCTGAAACTCTGCGCTCTATTTTTCTTCCATTAAATAAACGTATTGGACGAAAAACAGATGTAACTGACAAATGGTGAGTTTTTCATTCGTTTCTGCATTGGTATTGGATGAAAAACTGATGAGCACTGATAAAAACCGGATGAATACTTCATCCATTTTGACTTGACTGAACTGATGAAATGAGAGGTCCGTATGTGTGGGGGCCTTAGGACATGTCTTCGCTGACATCCATTGCTCCATAGGGCTGCATGGAGTGTCCGTTCAGCTCCGCCTGAAAACGGACAAGTGGACCTGAACGGACACTCCATGCAGCCCTATGGAGTGATGGATGTCAGCGAAGACATGTCCGCTGACACCCGTCGCTCTCCAATCCGCTCCAGACCTGTAAAGGCTGACTGAGGAAAATCCCATTTTCCCATTCACTTGCGGATCGGATAACAAAGGACAGACAGATCCGTTGTCATCTGATTTGCCATAGGGGAGAGCGGGAGCTCTGACGGATCCGTCTCCACACAGAGTGCAGAGACGGATCTATCATCCGCCAGCTCAGCGAGGATCAATGGTGTGATCCCCACTGAGCAAATGGAGTCCTTTTACGGACAAGGCCGTGTGAAACTGGCCTTAGTCTTTTGACTAAAATGGCATTTTAGTTCTGCAATTGTTTTAGTTTTAGTTTTAGTTGTATTTAGTCGACTAAATCTCCAGTACATTTTGGTTGTCTAAAATATAAATTGGTGTAGTTAAATTGTAATGCATTATTTAAGCATTTCTGTACAATTTCCAAACTCGTATACTGCTGGTGTGAAAAATCTAATATGTTATTATTTATAGTATTGAGGTTTGAACATGCACTACAGACCAGTTGATTTTGATGTCAAATTTCAATTTAGTTTTAGTCATACTCTTTTTTTTGACTAAGATGACATTTTAGTTTTAGTTGTATTTTAGTCATCTCAATTGTTTTAATTTTTAGTCGTATTTTAGTTGACTAAAATAGTATTAATTTAGTTGGCGAAAATGTTTTAGTTGAAGAAATTAACACTGGTTGCCACCTCAACCCTTTAAAACCAAACACATTTTAATTACACAGGTTCTGAGGCTATTTAAATGCAAATAAAGCACTAATTGAGTTTAATTACCACCTTATTCCGCCACAGAACCTGTCTAAATAATATGTGTTCGGTTTTAAAGGGATGAGGTGGCAACCCTAAGGTATTTAGCAGTTTATATTCACTAAAATAATTGCATTTCCATGTTCTGTGTACTGTGGGAGACCAGATATAGTGAATGCAGGCTCCTGGGCTTAGTAACAATTTGAAAAACGCTGCTTTTACAGGTGTCTGGTGTTCTGACTTGTTCAGCTTGTAAAAGCACCTCTATATAAGCCTATGTGCCCATGCACGCAGAGGCGTTTACAGGCTAAAAAAACAAAACAAAAATACCCATCAGCAGCGTGTTTAGGAGAGGAGCATTTGGGTAGAAAAGCATGAAACGTGCATAGACAATACCTGGGAATAATAGTGTCCAGTTGTTGGTATTAAAGTGGTTGTCAACCCGTGACAACCACTTTAACCTACAGTTAAGCCTATAATAAGGCTTACCTGTAGGTGCCCTGCATATCTCCCAAAGCTGCATGGTTTAGGAGATACACAGTGTACTAGATGTGTCGTCGTCATTTCGGCACATGCGCACTGAAGAAACGGCCTCCGTGCCATTTCTTCACTGAGATCGTGCCGTCACTGACGATGCATAGTAGCCCATTATGTTTCTACTTTGCAGGGGAATATAGAGGAAGTAAATCCCATCAGGGTTTACTTTCTCTTTAAAGTGGTTGTCAAGTCATGACAACCACTTTAAACTACAGGTAAGCCTACAATAAGGCCACCTGTAGGTCCAGGAAATATCTCCTAAACCTGTACAGTTTAGGAGATATTCCTTGTATCTGCATGTGCTGACGTCATCGGCACATGCGCACTGAAGAATCGGCACCTGGGTTAGCCCAGGGTGCCGTTTCTTCTGTATTGGTGCCGTAAATGACGGCTCCCGTGCACATACGCGGGAGTGACGTCAGTGCGGCTCCGCTACTCATAGCTCTGGAGCCCGCGCTGTGATTGGACAGAGCCGCAGACCCGGAAGAACGATGTCACCGGTCACAGCGGTGTGCCGAGACCGCTGCAACAGCTTCGTTCTGAGGTGTTTCATAATGAGCTAGTATGTGCTGCATACTAGCTCATTATGCCTTTTGCTTTGCAGGTTTTTTTTGGGGGGGTGGCTTTACAACCACTTTAATATGAGGAATAGTGCCCCATTACTGGTATCAGTGGGAGGAATAGTGTGCCATAGTTTGTATCAGTGAAAGGACTATTGCACCATTGTCAGTGGCAGGGACCAACATTGGGGGGGAATAATGCCCCAAGGGCTGGATAAAAGAAAGCAAAGGTCCGTAGTTTGGAGACCACTGCTCTAGGGGATGAGAAATAAGGTATAGGGATTTCTTTACACATGCAGCGGTCATTGCTGCCTCTGAAAAGAGATTTGCAGTGGAACACTTTTCAGAGGGCATTTCACAGATGGTTGGGAGGTGATATGTCACCAGTTTTAACCCCTGAAAGCCAACAGCACTAGGGCAAATTTGGCCCCAGTACTGCCCACCAAGTTCAACCTGTGGTATAACTTTTTTGCCACAGCATGTGTACACCCCCCCCCCCCTCCCTAAATTAGAGCAGAACTATACTCACCTTCTCTCCAGAGCTGGGATGTACCTGTGCTCTCTGCTGGCTGGTCTGCATCCAGGTAGAAGTCTCTGACTTTTTCCATTGGCCGGGCCAAGATGATATTACTAGGGATTGACCGATATCGTTTTTTCGGTGCCAATACGATACCAATATTTTGGCCACTATGTGCCAATATTTTGTACATTTAAACTTTTCTAAAATAACGAAAATTGTCTGCACAAATCTGGTATAAACTGAACATGTTAAGGGCTTGCTGGCTGGCACCCTGCTGTGGGTGCCTGGGTGGCTTGCTGACTGGCACCCTGCCATGGGTGGCTTGCTGACTGGCACCCTGCCATGGGTGGCTTGCTGACTGGCACCCTGCCATGGGTGGCTTGCTGACTGGCACCCTGCCGTGGGTGGCTTGCTGACTGGCACACTGCTGTGGGTGGCTTGCTGGCTGGCACCCTGCTGTGGGTGGCTGGCTGGCCTGGCACCTTACTGTGGGTGGACAGGTGTGTGGCTGTTGGCTGGCACCTTGCTATGGGTGGGTGGGGGGCTGTTGGCACCTTGCTGTGGGTGGGTGGCTGCTGGCTGGCCTTGCTGGCACCTTGCTATGGGTAGGTGGCTTCTGGCTGGCCTGGTACCTTGCTGTGGGTGGCTGCTGGCTGACCTCAGTGGCTTGGCACCTTACTGTGGGTGGGTGGGTGGCTGGCTGGCGTATCCGTTCCAGTGGTGAGGCAAGGAACATTAGGCCCAGTACGCAGAGGCGTAATGACGTCATGTGCATGTGCCGCGCGCCCCTGCGCACTAGGTCTGCAGGCTTCTAGGCCCCAAAAAGATGGCCGCGGCCCGTGGAGACCAATATCGGTCTATTTTGCGACTAATACCGATTTTGCAGAAAATCTGATATCAGCCCGCAATAACAAGCCGTACTGATAATTAGTCGATCCCTAGATATTACTCCTGTGCGTACACAGTGCGGTCGGGCAGGCAAGAAACTTTAATGCAGAAGAGACTGAGAGAGACACAGATGGAAGTGGGTGCAGGCAGGATCCACATATGATATTGACTGCAAAGGGGCTCACCTCCTGAAACGGTAGCAAGTAAATTGGATGGCTGCACACTCCGCTGGAACATAATAACTTTAATGATCCATATCGCAAACGCGTAAAAACCCATAACCTGCAAAACTGGAATGCAGGTAGTTATGCTACCTTCATTCCTGTTCTGCATGCTATGGGTTTTTACACATGTTTGTGATATAGATCAGTAAAGTTATTATGTTCCAGGTGAGTGGGCACCATCCAATTTACTTGTCTCTTCTGCATTAAAAATCCCCCCTGTGTGTAATTTTTTCTTTCTCTACATTTTTTGTTCCACTTTAAAGTGTGCAGTCAGGGAGTGGTAAAACCGCAGCTGGACTGCCTATTTTTACCACCCAGCAAGTAAAAAAGGCTCAATATTTATCTTCCTTCTTGGTCTGGTAGGTTTCCTCCGTCTGTGTGATTAGTCCTTCAAAACCTCTTCTATAAGATACTCCGGGTGAAAATGATTTCAACAGCCCTGCATTGTACGTGAGTATGGGGAAGGACTGCTAACAAGCCAGAATGGAGGAGAGCACTAGTGTCAGGAGACCCACTGCAAGGTTATTCATAATTCCTTGAAAAGAAAGAAAAAGGTAGATTGCTTCGTGTTGTAACCACGCAAAGCACCACCCCCACATGACAGGCACAAGTGTGGATGCATTTTACTGTGTGGGCTGGTGTGAATGAGCCCATAAAGTCAGCTTTGTCATTGTCAAGAAGCCACAAGTGTGAATAACTTTAAAGAGGAACTGCAGTCTGCTCACATAATTTGTAATAAAAACATCTTTGCCATTCTGAAGCTTCCCTCCACTCACTTTGCTTATTATTTTGTATATACTGTAATTCTGTACTTGCCAAATATGCTGCAGAAATCTCCCTCCACCAAGTCTGGCTGCAGCCATTTTAACTGCCTGTTCACTTCCTGGATTTACACACACCTCCAGCCCTGCAGCTCTCATTGGCCCTCTTATGACTCACCCCCCTCCCTTCCTGGCAGACTCTCACAAGAGTTAGAGAGAGAGCTGTGCATGATGTCATACACCTAGGCTAATGACCAGACAAGAAAAGGGAACTGGGCTGTATAAAGTATTTACTGGCAGAAAAAAAATGTTTTACTATCCAAAAGTTAAAAAAACAAGGGCAGAAGATTTAATAGATGGAAAGTTTTTTTAAAAAAATGACTGAAGGTCCACTTTAAGTACTTCTAAAGCACGTTTTTCTTTTTTTTTATTTTTTTATTTATTGTGGATAAACTGGGTAATTGTTAAATTTTAATTCCAGGTTTGATCTGTATTGCATACTTATGGCTTGACATAATGCAAGTATGCATATCTCATAAATGAGGGGCCACTGGTGAAGTTCCAGTAGATGTTTTTGTGAAGGGAGTTAATACTGTAGTTCATGGTGACTGATGGCCCCTTTCACACTTGTGTGACTTCTCCTGTGACTTGAGACTGCACAGTCGCATGACAGGTCATACCCTATGATTTTCATTGAGTACCATTCATATCTGTGTGACTTCAAAGTAGTCCCTGCACTACTTTGGTCTGACTTTGAAGCGACTTGAGGTCCATAGACCTCAGGAATACACAAGCATTGCTTCAAGTTGCGTGACTTTCAAGCAGGCACACTATGAGTTAAGTCCAACCAGGTACCTGCTGCCTCCTGGGCTTATCTCTATTATTTTTATCTGACAGGTTTATGGCTCTGCCCTCCAGACACTCAGGGCTGTGAGAGAGAAGAGAAGCACACACAACAGCTATGCCCTCCCCTCCCCTCTGTCGCCCATTTACAGAAGCTTTTGTATTTTTTGAATGATTTCCCATAATGCAAAGGCTTCTGTGATGTGGGAGCTGGTTCGCACATGTCCGGGGCTGCCATAGGCTGGATTGGAAAAGGGGTACAGGAACGCACCAGACCCCAGGCACCAACCTGCGGCCACACATGTGTGAACCCGGCCTTAAGGAGCTGAGACCAGAGCGTTCAGCGCTCACATCGGAGCTGTCTGTCTGTCTGTCTGATGCCCGTCAGTCTGACCCACCGCATTATCAATCTCGGTAAGGAGCTTTCATCAGAAGCTCTTTACCATGTGATCAGCTGTGACCAATCACGGCTGATCACAGTGTAAACAGGAAGAGCCATTTATCGGCTTTTCCTCTACTCACGTCTGCAGACACGAGTAGAGGAGAGCCGATCCGCTGCTCTCCTGACGGGGGGGGGGGGGGGGTCTGTGCCGAGTGTTTATCAGCGCAGCCCCCCCCGGGATCGCCACCCAAGACCACCAGGGAGGTAAGTAAGGTAAGGGGCACAATGCCCAACATGGATGGTCAGTGCCAACTTCAGATGCCACCCTAGACCACCAGGGAATGCACACCTTACAGTGCAATCTGCAATTGCCACCCACCAGTGCCACCTATCAGTGCCCACCAGTGCCACCTGCCAGTGCACCCATCAGTCAAACCTATCAGTGCCCAGTGCCAAATACCTGTGCCCATCAGTGCCACCTATGAGTGCCCATTAGTGCTGCATATCAGTGCCGCCTACCAGTGCTGCATATAAGTGCCTCATCATCACTGCCCATCAGTGCCACTTCATCAGTGCCAATCAGTACTGCCTCATCAGTGCCCGTCAGTGTAGTCTCATTAGTGCCCGTCAGTGATGGGAAAAAATGTACTTATTTACAAAGTTTTGTGACAGAAACAGAGAAAAACTTTTTTTTTTTCTTCAAAATTTTCTGTCTTTTTTTTTATATGTAGTGCAAAAAATAAAAACCGCAGAGGTGATCAAATACCATCAAAAGAAAGCTCTATTTGTGATAACAAAATAATAAATAATTTGTTTGGGTACAACGTTGCATGACCGCGCAATTGTCATTCAAAATGAGACGGCACTGAAAGCTGAAAATTGGTCTGGGCGGGAAGTGTTCTAAGTGCCTGGTATTGAAGTGGTTAAAGAGATAATTCCACAATGTGGCAGGCATCTCGTTGGACTTAAGGCCTCATACACACGGACGTTTCTTTAACCACTTCCTTACTGGGCACTTAAACCCCCCTCCTGCCCGGACCAATTTTCAGTTTTCAGCGATGTTGCTCTTTGAATGACAATTGCGCGGTCGTGCGGCGTTGTACCCAAACAAAATTTTGTGTCCTTTTTTTCCCACAAATAGAGCTTTCTTTTGGTGGTATTTGATCCCCTCTGCGTCATTTCTGATCGCCGCTATAAACAAAAAAAGAGCAACAATTTTGAAAAACAAAACAATATTTTTTACTTTTTGCTATAATAAATATCCAAAAATAAAAAATAAAAAACTAATTTATTCATCAGTTTTGGCTGAATTATATTCTACATATTTTTGGTTAAAAAAATCGCAATCGGCGTTTATTGATTGGGTTGCGCAAAAGTTATAGCGCCTACAAACTATGGACATTGATTTATGGTGTTTTTCATTTTTTTTTTTTTTTTTACTGGTAATGGCAGCGATCTGCGATTTTTATCGGTACTGCGATATTGGGGCGGACATGTCGGACGTTTTTGACACTTTTTTGGGACCAATGACATTTCTACAACGATCAGAAATTTAAATGTCCACTGATTACTGTATAAATGTCATTGGCAGTGAAGGGGTTAACCTGCAGGGGGCAGTGAAGGGGTTAACAATGTTCCCTGGGTGTGTTCTAACTGTGGGGGGGGGGTGGGGGGTTGGCAGGGGCATGACAGATCTAACTGATCCCAGTGACAGGGATCAGTAGATCTGTCATGTCCCATTCACAGAACGGGGAACCGCCGTGTTTACTTCAGCGGTTCCCCGTTCCTCCTCTCTGTAAGGAGATCGCGGGTCTCTGGCGGACATCGGGCCCGCCCGACCCGCGGGCACGCTCCCGCAGTGTGCGACAGCACGTGCATGCGCCGCTCGCGCCCGCGGGAGTGCGCCCAGCGCGAGCCGAATGGGAGGACGTCAATAGACGTCCTCCCGGCATTTTAGAGCCGCTCTGTAGCCGTCATTCGGCTATAGCGCGGATAGGAGGTGGTTAAAAATAAACAAAACGTCGGGCCCGACGTCAAGGAAAAAAAATCGGCGTTTTTCGGCGTTATGCATCGGCGTTAGTGAGCGTTGGCGTCAATAGGCGTTTTTTAAAAAAAATCATCCCTCTGATATTTTTCAACCTAAAAACGTCGGCGTCAAAAAACGCTGGTTAACGCCGGTACAATATTAGTTGGCGTTTGTTGGCGTTTTGCGGCGTTGGTGTCAAAAACTGCCAAAACGTTACAGCCTCAGAACGCGCTGGCCGTGGGTTCTAGTTTCAGCTCACTAACGCCGACGCCATCTACAGCTCAAAAACGTTGGCGTTTTTTATGGAGCTATTGACTAACATGGAGAGCTGCAAAAAACGCCAGAAAACGCCGGCGTCAAAAAATGTCCGTGTGTATGAGGCCTAAAGGGTTTATAAAGTCGCTATGTGATTTTACATGTATCCCCCCTGAAACAGGCTGCCATCAACAATAGTGTAAGAGTTTTTTCCAAGTCATCTTCCAGGACGGCTTACAGAGAGAGAGAGGCTCCTCCCACCTAACAGGAAACACATTATAAAAAGACTGCTCACCAGTAGTACCTCAGTATATGTGTTTCCTCCGGCCTGACAAGAACTCTGAAGAAGTTTGTTATTTTTCTGGCCTTCGTGCTAGGCGGCAGGGACCTCCCGGCTACAGCATCCCAGAACAGGGGCAGGGAACCTGGGGATGCATGTAGCTTGGGCTTGCTCAGGCTGCCCTGGAAGGGAGCCTTGAATTTTTACTCCAGGAGACCCCCCTCTCTCCATGGGAGTCTGGTCAGCATCATGCCTGTAGTTCAGGTACACTGGTAGTGTGGGGTTTTGACTCAGTGAGTCTTCCAGGGGACAGTGTGGTCTAGTGGTGTCCTGATGCTTGCAGGGCGGCCATGTTATTGGTAGCAAACACTGACCTGGTGGTTGGGGCTGCAAGCTCCATGCACTGTCCCAGGTGAGGCGTCTGATCCACAGCGCCAGACCGGGATCCGCACTACTTGACCTTTCAGGGCTACAGAGAAGATGGTGGAAGCCATTTTGTCCTGTGCTGGTAAAATCTCCGGTGGAGACTGTAAGCAGGAAGCAGGTCTGGGGCACCTGCAGACTCTGACCCTAAGGTAAGAAAGAGGCTAAGACAGGCCTCGACAAACCCCGGGCGCCAGGTCGCCATAGTGACCAGAAATCGCGTCCTGGCGAGTGACTGCCGTTCCTGCTCTCCCCATGTTAAAACAGCGTGTCAGATTCAGCAGAGAGCCTTCTCTGCTTCATCTAACAGCTGTTAAACTGCGGGATATTTGTTACTTTTCTTCATTCTAAGTAGAAACAAACAATGTATCTTCTTCTTTCAAAGCAATACCTCTATTAACGAAACTTTCTTCTTCTATGTAACAAACAAAGATGAATCTTACTTCTTTTCATTGTTTATAGGGCGTC
>BLSH010224154.1:638760-654942 GCA_018402905.1 Glandirana rugosa | reverse complement strand
GTCACAGGTCCCAGAAGATTGCCTGGCCACTAGGGATGCGCAGCGCGACTCGCGCATGCACAGTGGGTGCCCGGCCGTCGCTGGACCGGGAGACAGGTAAGTTACTGTTTATTAAAAGTCAGCAGCTACACTTTTTGTAGCTGCTGACTTTTAATAAACACAAAACAGTGTGGAACTCCGCTTTAAGTGGTTAATATGCTCTTAAAGCATTCCCATTTCTCTTCTGTGTTCAATGCTTCTAGACTATTGTCCCACTCTATGTGATGTAGCAATGATTGCAGTTTAGTAAAATTGGCCCATTTAAAATTCTGTGTTTTTATGCTACCCTTGTGCCTCCTTTTCCTGTGGTTAACGTTAAACGTGACCATCCTATGATCCCTAGAGCCCAAGCTGTCACATATTGCCACATCTGAGATCAGACTTGGTTCGTTCGTAATTATAAGATCTAACCGGGTATTCTTTCTAGTTGAGGAATCCACCAATTGTGACATGAAGTTGTCCTGTAAGATATTCATGAAATGACGGGCCTTAATGAGTGAGCTGTACCCTCAACCCAGTCAATATCGGGATAATTGCAGTCCCCCATTTTGATTACACTTCCCCGTTTCCCAGATATTTCCAACTGTGAAAGTAGTTCCAGCTCTTCCTCCTCCTTCATGTTGGCTGCCCTATAACATACCCCCACTATTCATTTCCCACTTACTTCTTCTTTTAGAAGTTCTACCCACACTCATTTTACCCCCCACCCAGTCCTGTTCACAATATCAGTCCTCTCTACCACCTTTACATCATTTTTGACATATAGACACACCCTCCCTGTCCCTTCAATACAAGGAGTACCCTTGTAAATTGGCCAGCCAATAGTGTGTGCAATCCAAGTCTTCAAGTTATTCCCACAAAATCTAAATCCTCCTCTTGTAATAGTTCCAGTTCCTCTATTTTGTTAGCCAGGCTCCTAACATTTGTGTATACGCCTCTTAGTGTTGAATGAGTGCATGTTTTTTCTTTTAGTTCCCCGTGGCCTTGTTTTTGAATTGCCCACTTGTTTACCCCGGCAACAGATGTTGTGGATGTATTACCATTGCTGTCTCCACTATTGCCCTCTGTCATCTATTCACTGCCGGTTATCGCTACATCTGAACCCCCCCCCCCCAACACCTAGTTTAAAAGCTCCTCCAGCTTTGTGGCCATCTTTCTTCCCAGTAGGACTGTACCATCCCCATTAAGGTGCAGCCTGCCCTCACTAAAGAGCCGGTAGCCAACTGAGAAGTCAGCCCAGTTCTCCAGGAACCCAAACCCCTCTTTCCTACACCAGTTCCTCAACCACTTGTTCAATTCCCTAAGCTCCTGCTACCTTTCTGGTGTGGCTCAAGGTACAGGTAGTATTTCAAAGAAAACTACTTTGGAGGTCCTTTTCCTAAATCTATTCCCTAAATCCCTGAAATCATTTTTAGGACTCTCCATCTTTCTCTCAGTTTGTCATTGGTACCAACGTGTACCATGACTGCTGGGTCCTCCCCAGCCCAGCCCAATAATCTGTCTATGCGATCCGCGATGTGCCGAACCCGAGCGCCCGGTAAACCAACATACTATTCGACAACCCCGGTCCTTTTGACTGATTTGCCCTCTCTGTCCTCCTAATAGAGTCTCCCACTACCAGCCCTTGTCTAGCCTTTCCTGTATCTCCACCCCCTCCTTCCTGGTGCCGTCACTCCCCTGGCAGCTAGGGGAGGGCACCCGCTCCGGCACTGCCACCCCTGAGGCAATATTGCCAGGCATATTTGCTAGGTTGTACCACCTCAGGACTGGCCTCCCTAGCACTCTACCCCTCCTCCTTTCTTTCACCCAACTACCTACTACAGGGTCCTGAGCTGCCATCTCTCCCACCTCCTCTAGGCTGACCCCTGCCAGCACCTGCTGGGTGATGTCCAAGCTCCTTTCCAGGTTACCAATGCTTCTCAGTGTTGCCACTTGCCTTTCTAGATCCAGGATTTGTGCTTCTAGAGAAACAACCCGCTCGCATCTCGCACAGCAGTATTCACCCTCGATTATTTCATCGAGGAACGCATACATGGTGCATGATGTGCACTGAGTGGCATTACCAATCCTGTTGGACGTTTTACCCGCTGTCCTGATGGAGATATTGAGAAGGACTTACTATTACTATTTGTAAGCTACACTCCTTCCAGGTCTCTGTAGCACACCCACCGAACACAGCTGCTCAATGTACACGTGCACTCACAACACCCGAGTCCGTGTCCGTACTGTACAAGGGTACTGTACAAGGGTACTCACAGCACTAACACCACCAACTGTACTTGGTCACTCACAGTCCCCGGGCGCTCACAGTACTAGTCCGCAGACCTCAGCTCCTCGCACTCCACCTTCCTCAGCCAGCGTCCCCACTACACACAGTCAGTCAGTCAATCCTCTGACAGTTATGCCGCTCTGTGTCCCCACTGTTCCTGCTCAGCCTCCCCTGCAACCTGTCAGCAGTCTTCCTCAGTCAGCCTGCCTGCCCCTGCCTCCCTTGTTTATCTGTCACAGTCCACGGTTTACACTTGCCGGCCACCGCCTCTCCGTTCCCCTGGTCTCCCAGTCTGCTTCCTTAGTTGGAGCTCTCTGAAGTGGTACAGTCGCCTCTCACTCCTTCTCTTCCAGCCTCCCAATGCCCTCGCTGTCACCGCTCCTCTGTCTTCCGCAGCTTCACTTAGTCAGTCGGGGGGAGGGGGTCCGGTCTGTCCGTGTCCCCCACACTGCTCTCCCTCACACGCTGCACATTGAACTCTTGACTTTTCGCACCAACAGCTCTTCCTGGATCTGCTCCTTAATTTCATTTTACATAGTTATAATGGAATTGTATCATGAATCTCCTAATTTGCAAAAATGTAGAGTTGTATGAAGCTTGAGAAGATACTACACACCTTTATGAACGATCGTAGCCCTGTAGAATCTTTTTATTTGTCACGTCTACCATTATCAATGTAAGTGAAAGTAAAAGAAAATCCCAAATTTTGGGTTGGCATCAGAACGCTAATAGAGGGGAAATACTGCCAAAAGAAAGCTATATTTGTGCATAAAAGGACATACATTTTATTTGGGTACATCATCGCAAAACTGCGCAATTGTTCGTTAAAGTAACGCAGTGCTGTATCGCAATAAATGTCCTGGTCAGGAAGGGAGGTAAACCTTCTGGAGGGCAAGTGGTTTATGTTTTCACCCAAGATTCACACATATTTCTAATGGAATTTTAAGTGAAAAATATGTGAATCTTGGGAAAAACGATTGATAAATACAGTATCTCACAAAAGTGAGTACACCCCTCACATTTTTGTAAATATTTTATTCTATCTTTTCATGTGACAACACTGAAGAAAGGTCACTTTGCTACAATGTAAAGTAGTGAGTGTACAGCTTGTATAACAGTGTAAATTTGCTGTCCCCTCAAAATAATTCAACACACAGCCATTAATGTCTAAACCACTGGCAACAAAAGTGAGTACACCCCTAAGTGAAAATGTCCAAATTGGGCCCATTAGCCATTTTCCCTCCCCGGTGTCATGTGACTCGTTAGTGTTAAAAGGTCTCAGATGTGAATGGGGAGCAGATGTGTTAAACTTGGTGTTATCACTTTGACTCTCTCCTGCTAGTCACTGGAAGTTCAACATGGCACCTCATGGCAAAGAACTCTCTGAGGATCTGAAATAAAGAATTGTTGCTCTACATAAAGATGACCTAGGCTTTAAGAAGATTGCCAAGACCCTGAAACTGAGCTGCAGCACGGTGGCCAAGACCATACAGGGGTTTAACAGGACAGGTTCCACTCAGAACAGGCCTCGCCATGGTCAACCAAAGAAGTTGAGTGCACATGCTCAGCGTCATTTCCAGAGGTTCTCTTTGGCAAATAGACAAATGAGTTCTGCCAGCATTGCTGCAGAGGTTGAAGGGGTGGTGGGTCAGCCTGTCAGTGCTCAAACGCCACAAACAGCATCAAATTGGTCTGCATGGCTGTCATCCCAGAAGAAGCCTGTTCAAAAGATGTTGCACAAGAAAGCCCACAAACATTTTGCTGACGACAAGCAGACTAAGGACATGGATTACTGGAACCATGTCCTGTGGTCTGATGAGACCAAGATAAACTTATTTGGTTCAGATGGTGTCACGCCTGTGTGGCAGCAAACAGGTGAGGAGTGCAAAGACAAGTGTGTCTTACCTACAGTCAAGCATGGTGGTGGGAATGTCATGGTCTGGGTCTGCATGAGTGCTGCAGACACTGGGGAGTTACAGTTCATTGAGGGAACCATGAATGCCAACATGTACTGTGATATTCTGAAGTAGAGCATGATCCCCTCCTTTCGGAGACTGGGCCGCAGGGCAGTATTCCAACATGAAAACGGCCCCAAACACACCTCCAAGACGACCACTGCCTTGCTAAAGAAGCTTAGGGTAAAGGTGATGGACAGGCCAAGCATGTCTCCAGACCTAAACCCTATTAAGCATCTGTGGGGCATCCTCAAATGGAAGGTGGAGGAGCGCAAGGTCTCTAACATCCACCAGCTCTGTGATGTCATGGAGGAGTGGAAGAGGACTCCAGTGGCAACTTGTGAAGCTCTGGTGAACTCCATGTCCAAGAGGGTTAAGGCAGTGCTGGAAAATAATGGTGGCCACACAAAATATTGACACTTTGGGCCCAATTTGGACATTTTCACTTAGCGATGTACCACTTTTGTTGCCAGCGGTTTAGACATTAATGGCTGTGTGTAGAGTTATTTTGAGGGGACATCAGATTTACACTGTTATACACGCTGTACACTCACTACTTTACATTGTAGCAAAGTGTCATTTCTTCAGTGTTGTCACATAAAATATTTACAAAAATGTGAGGGGTGTACTCACTTTTGTGAGATATTGTAGATCCCCTCGAGATAAAGACATGCAAATCACTATTCTGCCTATCGTGGAAAAGAAAAGGTGCCATATCATCAGAGGATGTACAAAGGAATACGTCACACTATAAACATAAGAGGTGCTGACTACGTTTTTTAAAGGTGCAGTCTCTGAACCTAACCTCCTAGTTCTTCTTGTATTACTTAGTAAAGCTGGTTATACACTAATATCTTTCATTTGTTAAGCCTAAGGGCTGAATAAAAGAAATCTAACATTCCTCCATCTACACAAACGGCATGGACGGGCTAATCCCCCCTTCTAGGCTATTATATTCTTGCTTAAAAGTAAAAGATACCCGCGCTAAGAAATAGCCTAAAACGAATATGTAATAACATACAACATTAGTACTAGCAGCCAGCAAAAAAGTCCACTTGATTTTGAACTAAAGTGGCAGTTGAAATTCTAAGTATGCAGCGCTAAAAATATAATATTAAACTAAAAACTCCATCAAAATCTAATGATATCTCCGACCACTGGATCCAACGATAAGAGACAGAAGAGCCTAACACTGACTGACATGTGAAGGAAAAAGGGCTCTCCACATCCATATGATCTAGCCAAGCAACTGACCATAGATCAAAGACCCTCAAATTATAGAGTGGTCTTAAAGGCACAAACTCCTGACCGCTCCAATAGTAAGGAATAAACACAAGGATCGATATTCCAGGACTTAATCTATCGCTCGATGACCATCAAAGATCACCTGGATACCTGGATATTGGGATACCATACGTTTGTGCCATTTATGACCACTCTATAATTTGAGGGTCTCTAATATCTGGTAAGGTACTTGGCTAGACCACGTGGGTGTTGAGAGCCCCTTTTTCTTCACATGTCAGTGTGTGTTGGGCTCTTCTGTCTCTTTTATCAGTGGATCCGATTTTGATCAGTTTATGGACTTTTTAGTTTAATATTGTGTTTTTAGCGCCGCATAATTTTTTTTTTATTACCGTTATTAGGAAAGGTATTTATTGAAAAATACAAGTAAACCAAGTGCACATAGCCATTGTACCATAAATTTGTACATAGGTATTTTCTGTTACACGCTGTCAAGAAATGTAGATTGCAATACAGATCACAATCTTTCCCCCTATTCCCCACCCCCTTCTGGGATAAACAATATATAGAATAAATGGAAGCATAATCTGCATGATTTTTTACTTCACATTACCCCCCAGGACCCTGGAGGATTCTCATAACCAGCGCTGCATAATTTTAATTTCTATTGTATTCTTGAATCTGAAGATCGAAGCACCACACCAATGTGTTAGAGTCCAAAATGCGGTTTTATTCCAAACATAAATTGAGTGCAACAGCCAATGTATTTTGGAGGCTACACATCATCCCCTTCATTGGGGCTAAAAAAAAAATTGGACTCTCTATTGTTTTATTATTATTATTATTATTATTTTACAGGATTTATATAGCGCCAACAGTTTATGCAGCGCTTTACAATGTAAAAGGAAGACAATACAGTTACAATACAATAAAATACAAGAGGTTTAGGATGGCCCTGCTCAGAAGAGCTTACAATCTAATTACTGGGATTTTTAAGACAATTTTTAGACAAGAGAAAATTTACATTATTTAAAAAAATCTTTTATTTTCCATATCAAATTCAGAATAAATTCCCAAATATTATAAAAACTGTCGACAATTTGCACACAATTTTACAAATATTTCCATCATATAACATGATCATTTTGTATAGAAAAGTTGTTGGTAAGTGGTATTCCCCAACTACTTGCTGTTCCACCATAAGTATCCATTTAAAGACGGTTTCTAGTAGGTAGGGATGTCCAATGCATTTCGAAATATTAGCATAAACAATTTCTTCTTCAGGGATTAATACCACTTATTCCTTTATATCCTTAGTTAAAGCACTCCCTCAGCTACATACTGGGACTCCCAATTTTTTTTATTGCCAGCCCTTCGTGTTATACAAGGACCGCTGGATCAAATCCAAAAAGTGTGGCACCAAAAAGTATGGTATTGGCAAGCCACATACTGTGTCCAGGCTGTCCCACAGCTGAAAAGACTCCCCGCTCATATCTGGTCATTTGCCGCCATTCTATATGGCATGGCTCATCTAGGGAATGGCGCCATTCCCTCTTCCGTGCTGTTAGGCGTGGATGGAAAAATCTAGATGAGCCATGCCATATAGAAGGGTGGCAAGTGACCAGATACACCAGTCTTTTCAGCTGTGGGACAGCCTGGACACAGTATGTGGCTTGCCATTACTAAACTTTTTGGTGCCACACTTTTTGGATATGATCCAGCAGTCTTTGTATAACACAAAGGGCTAGTAACATAAACAGTTGGGAGTTCCCATATGTAGCTGAGGGAGTTCTTTAACTAAGGATATAAAGGAATAAGTGGTATTAATTCCTGAAGAAGAAATTGTTTATGTTTATATTTCGAAATGCGTTGGACATCCCTACCTACTAGAAACCATCTTTAAATGCATACTGATGGTGGAACAGCAAGTAGTTGGGCAATACCACTTACCAACAACTTTTCTATACAAAATTATCATGTGATATGATGAAAATATTTGTAAACTAATGTGCAAATTATCGACAGTTTTTATAATATTTGGGAATTTTATTCTGATTTTAATATGGAAAATAAAAGATATTTTTTTAAATAAATGTAACATTTCTCTTGTCTAAAAATTGCCTTAAAAATCCCTCTATCGCTTTTGGATGCATTTATTTTTTGGGCGGAGTCAGTACCTGGTTTTGATAGGTACTCGCTCCCACTTCTGCACAGTTCGCCTAGGTGTAGACTGTTGCATCCAATATATGCTTGGAAAAAAAACACATTTTGGATTCTAATAATTTGGTGTGGTGCTTTGATATTCAGATTCAAGTAAAATGTACATATTCCACAGCTTTTGTGGCACCTTCTTGGTTTAACCACTTGACCACTGGGCACTTAAACCCCCTTAACAACCAGACCAATTTTCAGCTTTCAGTGCTCTCACATTTTGAATGATAATCACTCAGTCATACAACACTGTACTCATATAAATTTTTTGTCCTATTTTTCATACAAATAGAGCTTTCTTTTGGTGGTATTTAATCATCACTGGGTTTTATATTTTTTTGCGCTATAAATAGAAAAAGACCGAAAATTCTTTTAAAAAAAAATGCATTTTTCTTCGTTTCTGTTATAAAATTTTGCAAATTAGTAATTTTTTCTTCATAAATTTTGGTCAAAATTTATACTGCTACATATCTTTGGTAAAAATAACCAAAATCGGTGTATATTATTTGGTCTTCATGAAGGTTATAGAGTCTACAAGCTATGGTGCCAATCACTGAAAATCGATCACATCTGATGTACTGACGGCCTATCTCATTTCTTGAGACCCTAACAAGCCAGGAAAGTACAAATACCCCCCAAATGACCCCTTTTTGAAAAGTAGACATTCCAAAGTATTTAGTAAGAGGCATGGTGAGAGGCACTGTAGTGGCACGGATGGGCACTGATGGGCATTGTAGTGGCGTGAATGAGGCATAAATGAGCCGTGGATGGGGATGGCTGAGCACGGATGGGGATGGCTGAGCACAGATAGGGATGACTGATGGATGGCTGACGGATGGATGGCTGTACGGATGGGGATGACGGATGGATGGCTGACTGAGCATGGCTGGATGGGTGAGCATGGATGACTGAGCATAGATCAGTGGTTTTCAACTCCGGTCCTCGGGACCCCCCAACAGGCCAGGTTTGCAGGATAACTGAAATGCATCACAGGTGATATAATTTTCTGCTCAATGATTGCAGTAATCTAGTCTGCATCTCCCCAAGGTAATACTTAAAATCTGGCCTGTTGGTGGGTCCCGAGGACCGGAGTTGAGAACCACTGGCATAGATGGAAGGGGAGTGCAGACTGTCAGAGCAGCGCTGTGGGCTCTTCAGATCCTGCCCACAGCGCTGCTGCATCTGATCTCTCCCCTCACAGTGCACCGATTGGTGCGGAGAGGGGAGAGACAAGCTGGACATCCGCCGGCTTGTTTGCATGCGACCTCTTCGTCATTTGACGGAGTGATCACGTGGTAAAGGTGCCGCTGTATATGGCTGTTAATCCCGATCCGTGAAGCTCCGGGTCTGGATATTCCAGGGTGCGCGTGATTCTGGGAGGACATCGCTGTACATACTCCCAGAATTAACATACCATCCTATAGCCGTCAATTGGCTATGGGGCGGTTGTTAAGTGGTTAAAGAGGTATTAAACCCAAAATCAAAAAAGTAATATATTGCAGTTTACCAGTCATTCAGTGTGATAGCTGCTTTTGTTTTCTTTTCTTGGTCTTTTTCGTTCTGTTTTCACTTAGTGATTTGGCCAGTAACAGGCCTTCTGTATTAGAGTGCCTCTCCTCTGGAAGAAGGAGCACAGGGGCATTTTTGGGCTGCAGCATTGTCATTCTGGGGGGAGGGAAGCGTTTAGTTGTACAAATTGAAGCCAAACTCCAGCTAATACTTTATAAGCACTTACAGCAAACTGTTTTTTTCCATTTAGGATAATGGTGTTAGATAAATGAAAGCTGATTATTGTAAGCACCCCTGTCAATGTTAAATGGTTTTTCTCATCTGTAACTGATACATTCTGCTGGAGAGCTTGTTTTTTTTTACTTTAAAACATCAGACCTAAACCTCATACACACAGGAATAATAGCAAAACGTCGGGACGACGTCAGGCAAAAATCGGCATAAAAAACGCGTTTTTGTCTGCATTTTACATCGACGTTAATGCACGTCAGTGAGCGTCTGCGTCAATAGGCGTTTTTTGTTTAAAAAAACATCCCTCTGCTATTTTTTTAACCTGTAAGCTATGGTGTTAATGCGCGTTAGTGATAGTTTTGCCGGCTCATCGTCAAAAACGCTATAACGCTACAGCCTCGGAACGCGCGGGTCCTGCGTTCGATTTACAGCTTAAGAACTCCGATGACATCTACAGCTCAAAAACATCAGCGTTTCTATGGCACCATTGAATAACACGGGGAGCTGCAAAAAACGCGGCGGTAAAAAACGTCCATGTGTATGAGGCTAGATCACCAGATGAAAATAGCAGAAAGAAAATAATCCAGTCATCACATCCAGGAATTGGTAAGATAATATAATAAATGTTTGTTTTTTTGGGTTTAATACCACTTTAAGGAAGCAGTCCAAATATCACCCAGATTTCCTATTAGGATTTCCCATAGTTTCAATATATTAATCAATAGTACAAAAGCATCATCTGCCTACGGTTTGAGCACCATCAATATATTATTTCAGGCTGCAGTATTGTATCGGCTGTCAGAATACCTGAACAGTGCTTGCAGCTGATTGGCAAAAGTAACCTGCAATGGATATAAAAAGTCTACACACCGCTGTTAAAATGTCAGCTTTCTGTGATGTAAAAAAATGAGACCAAGAGAAATAATTTCAGACCTCTTTCCACCTTTAATGTGACCTATAATCTGTATAACTCAGTTGAACAACAAACTGAAATCTTTAAGGTGGAGGGAAGTAAAAATAAAGAACTAAAATAATATAGTTGCATAAGTGTGCACACCCTTAAACTAATACATTGTTGAAGCACCTTTTGATTTTATTACATCACTCAGTCTATTTGGGTATGAGTCTGTCAGTATGGCACATCTTGACTTGGCAATATTTGCCCACTCTTTGCAAAAACACTCCAAATCTGTCAGATTGCAAGGGCATCTCCTGTGCACAGCCATCTTCAGATCACCCCACGGATTCAGGTCTGGGCTCTGGCTGGGCCATTCCAAAACTTTAATCTTCTTTTGGTGAAGCCATTCCTTTGTTGATTTGGATGTATGCTTTGGGTCGTTGTCATGCTGAAGCCTGAAGGTATTGTGTCAGTATTGATTGGTATTCGGAACTGTTCATAATTCCCTCTACCTTGACTAAGGCCCCAGTTCCAGCTGAAGAAAAACAGCTACCACCATGCTTCACGGTGGGTAAGGTGTTCTTTTGGTGATGTGGTTGTTTTTGTGCCAAACATATCTTTTGTAATTATGGTCTGAGGAAACCACAGTTGAACCTTTTGGCCATAACACATTTTCCCACATGCTTTTGGGAGGCTTTGGATGTGTTTTTGCAAAATTTAACCGGACTTGGATGTTTTTCTTCTAAAGAAAAGGCTTCTGTCTTGCCACTGTACCCTATAGCCCAGACATATGAAGAATATGGGAGATTGTTGTCACATGTACCACACAGCCAGTACTTGCCAGATATTCCTGCAGCTCATTTAATGTTGCTGTAGGCATCTTGGCAGCCTTCCTGACCAGTTTTCTTCTTGTCTTTTCATCAATTTTGGAGGGACGTCCAGTTCTTGGTAATGTCACTGTTGTGCCATATTTTCTCCACTTGATGATGACTGTCTTCACTGTGTTCCATGGTATATCTGATGCCTTGGAAATTCTTTTGTACCCTTCTCCTGACTGATACCTTTTAACAATAAGATTCCTCTGATGCTTTGGAAACTCTCTGCGGACCATGGCTTTTGCTGTAGGATGCGACTAATAAAATGTCAGAAAAGATCTACTAGAACAGCTGAACTTTATTTGGGGTTAATCAGAGGTACTTTAAGGCCTCATACACACAGGCGTATCTTTAAAAATTAAACAAAACGTCGGGCCCGACATCAAGGAAAAAAAATTGGCGTTTTTCGGCGTTATGCATCGGCGTTAGTGAGCGTCGGCGTCAATAGGAGTTTTTTAAAAAAAATCTTCCCTCTGCTACTTTTCAACCTAAAAATGTTGGCGTCAAAAAATGCCGGAAAACGCCGGTACAATACTAGTTGGCGTTTGTTGGCATTTTGTGGCGTCGGCGTTAAAAAATGCCAAAACGTTACAGCCTCAGAACGTGATGGCCGTGGGTTCTACTTTCAGCTCACTAACGCCGACGCCATCTACAGCCCAAAACGCCGACGTTTTTATGGGGCCATTGACTAACATGGAGAGCTGCAAAAAACGCCAGAAAACGCCGGCGTCAAAAAACGTCCGTGTGTATGAGGCCTAAAGGATGGCAGGTGTGTACTTACTCCTATTTAACATGAGTATGAATAGGATTGCTTAACCACTTCAGTACTGGGCACTTAAACCCCCTTCCTTCCCGGACCAATTTTCAGCTTTCAGCACTGTTGCAGTTTGAATGACAATTGCGCGGTCATGCGACACTGTACCCATATTCAATATTTATAATTTTTTTCACACAAATAGAGCTTTCTTTTGGTGGTATTTAATCACCCCTGGGTTTTTTATTTTTTGCACTATAAATTAAAAAAAGACTGAAAATTTTCAAAAACAATGCGTTTTTATTCGTTTCTGTTATAAAATTTTGCAAATAAGTAATTTCTCTTCATAAATTTTGACCAAAAATGATACTGCTACATTTCTTTGGTAAAAATAACCCAAATCTGAGTTTATTTGGTGTTGGGGGACTGTGACAGATGTGACGGGGACATACAGCTGTTTTGGGGACTGAAACAGATGTGATAGGGACAAACAGATGTTTGGGGACTATGACAGATGTTTTGTGTATGGTGACAGATGTGACGGGGACTGTGACAGATGTGACGGGGACATACAGCTGTTTTGGGGACTGTGACAGATGTGATAGGGACAAACAGATGTTTGGGGACTGTGATCAGTGTGCTTGGTGCACTGTGTGGGGGGCGATCTGTGACAGCTCTCTGCATGAAATCCTCCCCCCTCCCCCCCCCGCACTGAGCTCTCACTGAGCTTGGCGGGGGGAGAACTGTCACAGAGACGTTCATCTCTGTTTACAATGTGACGGCTGTGATTGGACACAGCCGTCACATGATCGGGAGGGCCAGTCACTGCTCCCATATCCCGATCTCTGGTCAGCTGGATCCTGTGATCATAATGATCACAGGATCCAGCTGCAGCGTGCCACATGGCTGCGCTGCGAGCTCCCGTTCTGCAGGACGTGTATACACGTCCTGTCAGAACGGGGGAGCTCCCTCCTGGCCGTATATGTACAGTGGCCGGGTGGGAGGTGGTTAAAGTGTTGCCAAACCCGCAACATTAAAATCTGTCTGTATGTCCAGCATAGCATGCTTGTTATACTAACTGTGGAACTTAAGGAGTTAATCCTCTGTATTGTGTAAAAAGGCTTTTGACACCATATTGACAGATCCTTCCCCCTCCTGCACTGTCTATCTTGGAAAGGCCAAATATAACAGTGAGGGTAGCCGTCCTGCACATGCTCAGTTTAGTCTCTCTTGCTGGAGAGAACATTTCCTGTTTCAGTTGAACTGTTCAGGTCACATGATATTGACAACACACATGTGGGTGTATATGCAGGCTGTAGTGGAAATCTCCTCCTACCCGAACACACAGCTGTGGACAAACTGTGCAGTTTATCATGTGACTGTGGTATACAGTCCAACCAAAAAGGTATATAGTGGCATTATTTAATGTAACAAGAAGATTTATAAGCTATGAGCAATGTGGGGGGCAGAGGAACTATTTTCATATTACTGGGTTTAGTAACACTTTAATTCTGAACACAGCTACATCCCCAGTTATAAGAGGGTGTGCACACTTATGCAACCACATTATTTTTTATTTTTACCCCCCCCCCCCCAAAAAAAGATTTCAGTTTGTTCTTTAATTGAGCTGTACAGTTTATAGGTCATATTAAAGCTGAACTTTTTTTTTCATCTTTCCATCTATTAAATCTTCTGCCCTTGTTGTTTTAACATTGGATAGTAAAACGTTTCTTCTCCTATCGTTCACTGACAGACGCAGCTCTCCATTACGTGTGGGGTTTATGCTGGTCTCACTAGGAGTTAACTAGGCAGGGAAAAGAAACAGCTGGCCCCTCCCATGGGGCCGTCCTCTCTTCCCACATAAACCCCCTCCATAGAATAGCTCACCAGTCTAAATGCCTAGTTTGCAAGGAGTTGACCTGGCTTCCCTTTAGGGGAATTGCGGTCCTGTTTGTGACCATTCTTTTTATTTTATTTTATTCTATTGTCTTCTATCAAGATGATCTGCTATCAAGAAGCCGGTCGGGGCATGGAGAGTCCATGGGCTTGGTACTTTCCCCGACCTGGCCGACTGATGCGAGCCAGTCCCGCAGTATGGGGACCCGCCGCATAGTGCCCATTCCGTGCGGGTGGCCTGGGGTGATCCCCACCTACGCCCGGCCCGGATGCGATTCAGTAGGGCGACTTCTGACCTGCAACGTGCTGTCCAGGCAGGGGCGGAAAGTCTGCGACTGGGTGGCTACCCATGGAGCTCGCGGAGTGGTGAGTGAGAGTTCCGCCCTTCCTCCCTTTTCAGGGGCGGAAGGGGGACCGCCGAAAAAAACATTTTCTTTTTGTCGGGTAGCCGCCGGCAGGGGCGCGTGGAGCTCCTGCCCCCTCCTTCACACCCCCCCTACCCCCGCACCCCGTCCGTCTGCGCCGTCATTTTCATTTTCGCCGTCATGCAGCGATCGGCCGCCATTTTGCGGTGGACCACCGCCATTTTGACGTAGCCGCAGACATATCTGGCCTATGGGCCTTTCCCTCTAGCGCTCAGAGCGGCCGTTTGCGGTACTGCAAGTCACTGTACAGGGGGTTTTGGCCTCTAGTGTCTAACAGTGGCCATTTTGACCACATGTCTCTGCAAAAAATGTGTGTACAGCGTTTTCCCTTCTCTGTGGAGCGGTGGTGATCGGACGGCGCGGCTCTTCTGACGGTCATCTGGGGTTACTAGCAGCAAACAGCAAGTAACAGCTGGGCTCCCCTGTGGGCGCTGGTGGTGGCGGGTGCAGTCCTCCTGGGTTCCCTGGTGCACTGTGGGGTGGTGGTGTGCGGCACTGAGAGGGGTCTGGGGGCAAAGGCAGATTACACTGCTGAACCTGCTGAGGAGGCATCAGCGGCGGCGCAATCTGCGCAAGGGGCTTTTTTGGACCAGCTACGGGCGGTCTTTAGTGAATTTCTTCCCCGGGCGGAGGTCGCCCAACAAGCCTCCAAGAAGCGCCCCCCCCCCCCCCCTTATTCATCGGGGGAGGATTCGGACCCAAAATTGGCCTCTGGGGTCTCAGGGACCCCTGATGGGGAACTGGGCCCATCGGACGGTGAAGAGGATCAAGGGGCGGCGGCTGCGTGCGAAAAAGCGTTGGTCGCCGCCATTATCACTGGCATTCGCACTACGCTGCGATTGAGCCAGGATGGTGAATCGCAGACTTCTGCGTATGTGTGTGGGTCCTCTAGGCCCCCTAGGGCCCCCAAGGCTTACCCCTACGATCAATTTTTTTATCGTTTTCTTTACCGTGAATGGCAACGTCCACAGCTTTCCATTTCGCTGTCAAAACGGTTCGCTGCTCGCTATCCCTTTGAGGAAAGCTTTTTGAAAAAATGGGAATCGCCTGCAGTGGACCCACCCATAGCCCGCCTTAGTAAGGCGACGACTATTCCTCTGGAAGGGTCTCCTTCTTTCAAGGACCCCGCTGATAGAAAAACAGAGGCGCTTTTAAAATCGCTTTTCCTGTTGGCAGGTTCTGCTGTGCGGCCAGCCTTGGCATCCGCCATGGCGGCTCAACATCTGTCTGAGCGTATGGCGGAGCTTAAGTGCGATCTGGAATGCGACCGCCTGATGGATGCTCTGCAGAGGGCTGAGTTTTTGCTCCAAGGGTTCAAGTACCTTTGTGATGCGGCCGTTGATTTACTGCCGATGTTATCCAGGATAGAGATTTTTGCCATTATCCTCAGAAGGATACTCTGGTTGCGTTCTTGGTCTGGCGACCACGCTTCCAAAAAATGTCTTGCTGACCTTCCTTTTCAGGGTGGACATCTTTTGATGAGATCATAAAAGACTTTACGGGAGGTAAGAGTACTTTTATTCCGGAGCCCCGGAGGCGCGAGTTTCGCCGTAGACAGGGGCCCCCTCCCTCGGGTCAAAAAAGGTTTTTTTCGCGCCCCGAGCGCAACAGGTAAGGGGACCCGTCCCGGTAAGGTCGCTGCAGGGGCCGGTAAGCGGCAGTGGCAGCGCAAAACCAAAAAGGCGGAAGACAAGCCCTGAAGGGCTTGGTTTGCTAGTCCTTACACCCGGTCGGTGGCCAGACACTTGGGGTCTTCTGCAGGGGGGTGGGCTTCGGGCCCACCCCCGTTGGGTAGTCCGACTCCTCCCGAACAGAAGGCGGAAAAACCAAAACGCGACGGTGACGGCGAATGGCCGGGGACGTCGCTGGAATGGCCCT
>BLSH010224154.1:603767-614476 GCA_018402905.1 Glandirana rugosa | reverse complement strand
TGAACAAAGGATTATGACACCATAAATATATTTCCCACAAATATTTTATTTATGAACCGTATTAGGTTGGACACACCTCTATTCTTCCATTTTGTGCTTAGTCAAACATGTGCAGCTCTGAAAAAGAGGCTTGCAACTCAAGCCATTGACGCCATTTTGGAAGCAAATTTTGACATCCGGTTTTAGCCCCGCTGGGGGCGTTTCTTTTGTCCTTTTATGGTTTGTTATAAATAAGGGTAGTGACAAGGGGGGGTTATACCCCAGATGACGGCTGTTGGAGCCGAAACGCGTCGGGTGTCCAGACCCTTCTTGTCACTTTTATCTTGAGAGCTCTCTTTATATTTTTAAATTGTGAGTATCATTCCGTTTTTGCGCAATAAATTTCTATGTTATACAATATCACACTATTGCGCTTTTTTTCTTCCTATATTGCACACGGCTGTGGTATATTGTTTGAGAGAACCTATCTAGAACGAGTTGGATCATCCAACCTGGTTGAGATTCTCTTCTCGGCTACCCGGACCATAAGGATTGATGACAACAACCCTAGATTGCCTGGATCGACCAATCTCTCCATACTCCTTCTGATCGGATCGTGCGGACGATGGGAGATCACCACTGGTGCCATTACCTGCTCATTTGCGCATAATCTATGTGCTTCTGGTAAGCATATATATTTATCAGTCTTGGATTCAATTGCATGAATACTCATTGGCAAGCTTACACCTTTCAGAAGAAGAAATTCTCTTTGTTATGATTAACATACCCTCATCAGTATAGTCTCTTCAGTGACATTTGCACTTTATTTATTCATTTTTTCCCTAAAACGTATTGAGGATCCTTCATTTTGGGCGCTGTGGTTCTTGTAGATAATGTCCACTGCAATGTCGCAGTCCCGATTAAAAATCGCAGATCGCCGCCATTACTAGAAAAAAATAATAAAAACGCCATAAATCAATTCCCATAGTTTGTAGACACGATAACTTTTGTGCAAACCAATAAATATCTGCCGATTTTGCATTTTTTTTTTAACCAAAAATAAGTAGAAGAATATATATCAGCCAAAACGAATGAATATATATCTTTTTTTTTTTTTGATATTTAAAAAAGTAAAAAGCAAAAAGTAAAACATATTGTTTATTTTTCAAAATCATTGCTATTTGTTTGTTTATAGCGCAAAAAATAAAAACCGCAGAGGTGATCAAATACCACCAAAAGAAAGCTCTATTTGTGGGGGAAAAAATGATAAAATCTTTCTTTGGGTGCAACGTCCCACGACCGCACAATTGTAATTCAAAATGCGACAGCGCTGAAAATTGGTCTGGATAGGAGGGGGTTTAAGTGCCCAGTAAGCAAGTGTTCAAAGTGGATGTAAACCCTGACATATACCCTGTGAAGTGAACAGCCTCAGATGATACAAAGAGATTGAACAAATTTTCCTATATACGTTTTACATGTATACTGCTGTCTTAAGCTTGCTATATTCTTTAGAATGTGCACATGGTGTTAGAAATATTCTCTTCCTGTTCAGCACTGGGAATGTAGTCTTGGCATACACCGTGTGACAGCTGATTGGAGGACACCCCCACCTCCACATATGTAGAGGAAGGAAGGTGCTGTGCTGTGAATAGACCAGCTCTCTGCTAATCTATTTATAGCACCCACCCTGACACAAATTTCATGCTGGTTTTATCTCGATTATCGGAGAGCTTGTCAGAAGTTATGCTGATTACAGAGGAACGGAGCAGCAGAAAGACACGGGACTTACCTCTAGGGCTTTGGGAGAGAGATAAGAAAATACAGAAGATATATGTGCCCAGCTCAGATTTCATAAATCAGGTGTACATACACTTTAAGGCTGTTACAGTGTTAAAGCGGCGTTTCATTTAAAAGTGGAACTTCCGCTTATCCGTCTCCTCCTCTCCCCCCCTCCAGTGCCACATTTGGCACCTTTAAGGGGGGTTGGGTACCTGTTTTTGACAAGTACCATTCCCCACTTCCGGAAGATCAGACTGCGGCCCTTTCTTCTGGAAGTTCGGCACCCTCCCTTCGTCGCCGCACCAATGGGAAACGCAGTGCGCTTCGCACATGCGCAGTAAGGAACCGGCTATGATGTTGGTTGAGGTAAAATGTATATTCCTCACTCTGATATTGGTTTATCAGGGTAAAAAGCATTATCTGGGATATGTTATCTTAGTCTCAGTCATATTTCCTTATTGTCCATCTTTATTGATATATTTTCTGCTTTTAAAGCGGAGTTCCACCCAGAATTTTTTAATTTACATCATTCAAGTCCTTTTCCTATATAGACTTTCCTTTGAAGGAAAAAAAAAAATTTATACTCACCTTAAGTCGCTTGTCCCTAGGTGGTCCCTGTATTCTGTCCCCTTTTGGTCCTAAGCTCTTTTCCTCACTTCCTGCTTTTGCCTGGCCTCCTTGGAGATGTGACTCAGTCAGTGGGCTTCCCTGTACTGTAAAATTGTGTTATTTCCAGACAGGAAATTAAGCGATTTAAGGCGGACCGAGATCAAGGAATGCATGATGGTTACCCACCATGCACTTCTTTCAGGAAGAGATGCCAGGAGACTACGGATGGGCTTCAGATGCCCTCACCTAAAATAGAAAAGTCCAGCAGTGAGAGAAACGAAACTGTGAGTAAAAAATACATGGAATTACTAGGCGGTTTGAAAGTAAGTAAACAAAAGGTTACATCCTATTTAGTATTAAAAGAGTGGATGCCAAAAAAAAACAAACATTTTTTTTCTGGGTGGAACTCCGCTTTAATATCTATAAGAAATGTTGGATAACACCAGAAATATGTGAGGTTACATAAACTGTTTTTTTCTTTAACTTTATACAGTATCTCACAAAAGTGAGTACACCCCTCACATTTTTGTAAATATTTTATTCTGTCTTTTCATGTGACAACACTGAAGAAATGACACTTTGCTACAATGTAAAGTAGTGAGTGTACAGCTTGTTTAACAGTGTAAATTTACTGTCCCCTCAAAATAACTCAACACACAGCCATTAATGTCTTAACCACTGGCAACAAAAATGAGTACACCCCTAAGTGAAAATGTCCACATTGGGCCCAAAGTGTCATTATTTTGTGTGGCCACCATTTTTTTCCAGCACGGTCTTAACCCTCTTGGACATGGAGTTCACCAGAGCTTCACAGGTTGCCACTGGAGTCCTCTTCCACTCCTCCATGATGACATCACGGAGCTGGTGGATGTTAGAGACCTTGCGCTCCTCCACCTTCCATATGAGGATGCCCCACAGATGCTCAATAAGGTTTAGTTCTGGAGACATTCTTGGCTAGTCCATCACCTTTACCCTCAGCTTCTTTAGCAAGGCAGTTGTTGTCTTGCAGGTGTGTTTGGGGTCATTATCATGTTGCAATACTACCCTGCGGCCCAGTCTCTGTAGGGAGGTGATCATGCTCTGCTTCCATAAGTCACAGTACATGTTGGCATTCATGGTTCCCTCAATGATCTGTAGCTTCCCAGTGCCGGCAGCAGTCATGCAGCCCCAGACCACAGGACATGGTTCCAGCAATCCATGTCCTTAGTCTGCTTGTCTTTAGCAAACTGCAGGCTTTCTTATGCATCATCTTTAGAAGAGGCTTCCTTCTGGGACGACAGCCATGCAGACCAATTTGATGCAGTGTGCGGCGTATGGTCTGAGCACTGACAGGCTGACCCCCCACCCCTTCAACCTCTGCAGCAATGCTGGCAGCACTCATATGTCTGTTTCCCAAAGACAACCTCTGGATATAATGCTGAGCATGTGCCCTCAACTTCTTTGGTCGCCCATGGGCAGGCCTGTTCTGAGTGGAACCTGTCCTATTAAATCGCTGAATGGTCTTGGCCACCGTGCTGTAGCTCATTTTCAGGGTCTTGGCAATCTTCTTATAACCTAGGCCATCTTTATGTAGTGAAACAATTCTTTTTTTCAGATCCTCAGAGAGTTCTTTGCCATGAGGTGCCATGTTGAACTTCCAGTTACCAGTATGAGAGAGTGAGAGCGATAACACCAAATTTAATAAACATGCTCCCCATTCACACCTGAGACCTTGTAACACTAATGAGTCACATGACACCGGGGAGGGAAAACGGCTAATTGGGCCCAATGTGAACATATTCACTTAGGGGTGTACTCACTTTTGTTGCCACCGGTTTAGACATTAATGGCTGTGTGTTGCGTTATTATGAGGGGACAGCAAATTTACACTGTTATACAAGCTGTACACTCACTACTTTACATTGTAGCAAAGTATCATTTTTTTCAGTGTTGTCACATGAAAAGATAGAATAAAATATTTACAAAAATGTGAGGGGTGTACTTACTTTTGTGAGATACTGTATGTACCTTCTTTCTTTTTTGTTTGGGTAGTTGTATGTAAAATCACAAAATAATAAAAAGTTATTTGGAAAAAAATGGTTATTTTATGCCTGCAAATGTCTTTGTGCATTTAGAGGGCACACACATGCATGCAGGACTTTTGGGTGTTTCTGCTCTGTCTCAGTGCCAGGCCTTTCTGATCAGACAAAGCATCAGTACTATGACCCTGCGCCTTATGACTGACTGACTGACTTTTTTTTTTTTTTTTTTTTTTTTTTTTTTTGGTTAAAGCAACAACCGGGAGTTGTTTTTTGCTAGTATAGACTTCTTTATAGCTACACAATGAAAAAAAAAAAATAAACCTGTCTATATATCTGTTATATTCACAAAAAAACAGGCAACCCAAAATTATCCTGATGGATATCCTAAGAAGTGGTGAAGGGAAACAGGCTGCACATAAAAATATTTCTGATTCAGTTTCTTGTAATGATGGAAATTTTCAGATTAATCCTGTTTCATCAGCTTCCTGTATACACCCCCCAGCAACAACAAATGTGTACTTGTCCAGGTATAGTATAATAATATAGAACTAGGGAGAAACCTCGTGTGAATGGCATTATTCAGCTGAAAATGTAAAAGTGTGTTTGTTTATTTTGGCGAATGATGGCTTTTATAAGTTTTCTGTTCTGACAGAAGTTTAACCCTTTCACTGCCAGGTCCTGCGCTCCATTTTTACACTCAGGTGGCCAGTCCATTTTTACAATTTTTCCATTGCTTTTTTATTTTTCCCTTAAAGCTTTCAGAGTTTGTTGAAGACCCCTGAACCATATATGTTCTAAAAGCACATGACCAGTAGAGTACAAATAAGGTGCTAATGATTTTTAGGGCACAATGATATTTGCACAAATGTTTATTAAAACAATATTTTCGCTAAAAATGCACTAAAATCATTATTAGCAGATAAAAACACAGCACATTTTACAAAATTCCTATTAAATATGAAAGTTAACCTGCATTGAGTTAATAAATAACCACTATTTGTAAATTTTAGATTGTGCCTTTTTCCGAAATGGCGAAAATCAAACATATCCAAATATATGCAAATATCCAAAATCCTCTAAAAATCTGAAGGTTTTCATTTTTCCCTTACAGCTTTCAGAGTTTGTTAAATACCCCCCAATCCATATATTTTCTGAAAGCACATGACCTGTGGAATAAAAGGAAGGTACTACTGATTATCGCCCTGCGATATTTGGGCAATTGTTTATCAAAACAATATATTTGCTAAAAATTCTCTAAACTTATTTTTAGCAGATATAAACACAGCAAATTTTGCTAAATTCCTACTAAATATAAAATCTTAACCTGTATTGAGTTATTAATAAGTAACAAATATTTGTAATTTTTAAATTATGCCTTTTTGCAAAATGGTGAAAACTGAACGTACGCAAAAATGTAAATAACTACATTTCTCTAAAAATCTAAAGGTTTTTGTTGTTCCCTTACAGCTTTCAGAGTTTGTTAATGACCTCCCCAAGCCATATATTTTCTGAAAGCATAGGACCAGTAGAATAAAAAGAAGGTGCTACTGATTTTTAAGGCCCCATGATATTTGCGAAAATGTTTACCAAATCAATATTTCCGCTAAAAATACTCTAAAATCATTATTGACAGATACAAGCACTTTTTTTTACAAAATTCCTGCTAAATTTCTACTATATATATGTGTATATATATATATATATATATAAAGCTTAACCTCTATTAAGTTAATAAACAACAAATATTTGTAAACTTTTAATTGTGCCTTTTTTGAGAAATAATAAAAATCGAACGTACGCAAAAAGTTCTCTAAAACCTGGAGGTTTTCCTTTTCCACTTACAGGTTTCAGAGTTCATAAAAGACCTCCCAAACCATATATTTTCTGAAAGCACATGGCCAGTAGAATAAAAAGAAGGTGCTACTGATTTTTAAGGCGCTGCAATATTTGCGCAAATGTTTATCAAATCAATACTTTTGCTAAAATCATTAATGATGGATACATACATGGCAACATTTAAAATATTCCTGCTAAATTCCTCTTAAATATAAAGTTAAAACTGTATTGAGTTAATAAATAACAAATACTTGTAAATTTTAAATTGCACTTTTTTGTGAAATGGTGAAAAATGAAGGTACGCAAAACTGTAAATAAAAACAATTTATTCTAAAAAATCCGGAGGTTGTCATTTTTCACTTACAGCTTTCAGAATTTGAAAAGACCCTTCAAATTAGACATTTTCTGAAAGTACATGACCTGTAGAATTAAAAAAAAGTGCTACTGATTTTTTGGGCCCCGCAATAATTGCACAAATGTTCATCATATCACTATTTTCACTAAAAATACACTAAAATCGATAATCGTTCACATAAACACAACATAACTTACAAAATTACTACTAAATTGCGACTAAAGCATCGTTCACTCAGGTGTTCCGTGCATCCCCGTACAGGCAGTCCCATTTATGTCAGGATGTAATAGCTGCACAGGCATAGCTGCTGTTCCCAATCTGACATCCGCGTGGGTGTGGGTGCATGACCCTGAACGCAGTGTGAGCTCAGGGATATGCATGCGGACCTACATGAATGTTAAATAGGGAGCAATGGCCATGTTCGTGCAGGTGCTACATGCCAAATGACATTTATGGGACTGCCTGCACAGAAATGCATGGAACACCTGTGCATCCCTGTAAAGGTACGCTGTATATGCCCTGTGTGAACAAGGCTTTAGGCCTCTTTCACACAAGCAGACCGATTGGGTCTGCCTGTTCGTTTTTCTGGCGGGCCCAGTCGGACCACCCATTGTCTCTATGGAGAGGCTTATGTAAATGGAAATTTGTCCGTTTACACCCGCCTGCATCCGATCAGGTCCAGTCTGCTAAAAACAGACGGATGGGGATCCCATTCCCCATCCATCTAGCAGATCGGATCGGATGGTATCCGATGGAAATGGACAGGCAGTCCATTTCCACCTGACCGCCCCATAGAGAACAGCGGGCTGTGTCCATGTCCGCTCTGCATCAGCAGAGAGGACACAGACCTGTCATCCGTCTGCTCAGCGTGGATCAGCAGACAGATCCCCCTCTGAGCAGGCGGATCTGCTTGACAGAGTCCACTCCATGTGAAAGGAGTCTTACCAGGAGCAGCAGGTCCATAAGGGTGCAGGCTAGGGCGCTGCACTATAAGTTTTGTAGGAGTTTTTTTTTTATTTTTTTTCAAGCCACATGATTAGAACCTGAGGCTCTAATTGGCTTGAAAAAGGTTGGGCTCAGGGCGCAGTGAACCATTGTAAAAATAGCAAATCAATATTCGCTGTTGTCTTCTGGCTTCTCCTCCCGGCCAGTCAGGACAGGAGGCGGATCGGGTTGGCCGGAAGGAGAAGCCGTGGAGGGATGAGTGCGGTGGGGTTGGTGGGTCATCTCCGTGCAGAGGCTGAGTGCGGGCGGACCTGGGGGGGGGGGGGGATTGCCGTTCCCCAAAAAAGTCACTGGGTCTTACTATGTTTTTTTTGGGGGGGGATATCAGTGGTCTAAACAGACCCCCATATTTCTTTTTTCAGACAGACAAAGGGACTGAAGAAAGTCCTTTTCTCTGCAGCATTTTACATGAATGAATAAGGAGTCTGTATAGATATTCCATTCATTCATAAAATTACAGTCTGATACATAGCAACACATTCACGGTTTACTATGATCAGATGTCAGTGGGCATTTAGGAGCAATCTGTATTGATCGCTGCTTGTGCCCAATCTTCTACGGGGGGGGGGGGAAGGCCTTGATAAACACATGTTTACTAAGCCCCCCCCTCCCCCCCAAGCCCCAACTTCACCCCCATCCCCAGCCTGACAGCGCAATGCAGCCAGCAGCTGCAGGCTGTGGGGGTGGGGGGGGGGGGGAGTGCCGCTTGGAGCAGACTGGATCGGGTGTGCAGGGGCCGGTATGGGGGATGATCTAAGTGATGAGGGGTACACATATGAATCCCCCCAAGTACCATGGAGCATCTGAAACCGACGGAACAGCAGAGGAGGGATACCGGCTTATGATGATAGCTGCGGGGGATCGAATTTGTGTGTGTGTGTGTGGTGGGGGGGGGGGTGGGTTGGATCGGGTGGAGGGGAGTAATCAGTGCTGGGGTGGTGGGAAGAAGGGGGTGAAAGGGATAGTAAAAGAGAGTGGGGAGAGTAGTTTTAGGTGGAAGGGAGCGGCGGGAGGTGGAGAGGCAGGGGACAGGGAAGCAGCGGCATGAAGGGGGGTGGGGGGGCAGTCACATTTAGAGTTAATAACTGTTCAGCGGGTTGTAATCCCCTGATCAGAGTTATAGAATTGTTCAGCAGAATCTGCTGAACAATTCTGCTATAAGTTTATGGTCACTGAAGTGACCATGAGCTTATGGCAGAGGGAGAAATGAGGTCTGTATATAGGATGTCCGGATAATGGGCACCTGGTGTCTGTAGATAAAAACAGACTGCACAGCTTTGACCAAAGTTGTATAATGCCCTTGATGGAGGTGTAGGCCATTTTACATATCTCATGAAGTCTGGCTGAAAAACACCCAGAGATTGCATCATCCCATCCTGCCTTGTTGCTAGGACGTTCCTAAAACACACCCAACAGCTCAATATTTTAGAGCTTGCTCCTGTAATGGTGGAGGTGAACAGTAAGGTCTCGGCATGTCTTAGCAACTCCCTAGCAACAAGGCAGAACAGAGAGATGCAGTCTCTTGGAGTTTTTCAGTCAGGCATCATAATGTACAAAAATGGCCTACACCTATAGCAAAGCCATTATTCAATTTTGATCAAAGCTGCTCAGTTTGAATTTATCTACTGGTGACCCTTACCTGCATGGGTGTAGATTTTTTTTTTTTTTTTTTTTTTGGTAAAGGTGAACTATGCATTTAAGCACAGTTTTATCATGTTAGTTCATACTTTCTTTAGACTCTGTTCTTGGCAAACTTGATAAGATCTACCTATGTTTTCACTAGCCCAGTGGTTCTCAACTCCTGTCCTCAGGACCCACTAACTGGCCAGTTTTGCAAGATAACTGTAATATATCACAAGTGATATAATTTGCTGCTCAGTGATTGCAGTGTTCTAGTCTGCATTTCTCCAAGGTAATACTTAAAATCTGGCCTGTTAGTGGGACCTGAGGACAGGAGTCCCACTGAACTAGCCCATCACCCAATAAGTATGTTTTCCATTTAGCTTTCACCCCTTCTCTCCATATAAGACTTTCCAAGCACTGTGTTCCCAAGTAAAAGGCTTCCTAAGCCTTATAGTGTACAGTATCTCACAAAAGTAAGTACACCCCTCACGTTTTTGTAAATATTTTATTCTATCTTTTTCATGTGACAACACTGAAGAAATTACACTTTGCTACAATGTAAAGTCGTAAGTGTACAGCTTGTATAACAGTGTAAATTTGCTGTCCCCTCAAAATAACTCAATACACAGCCATTAATGTCTAAACCGGTGGAAATAAAAGTGAGTACACCTCTAAGTGAAAATGTCCAAATTGGGCCCAAAGTGTCAATATTTTGTTTGGCCACCATTATTTTCCAGCACTGCCTTAACCCTCTTGGGCATGGAGTTCACCAGAGCTTCACAGGTTCCCACTGGTGTCCTCTTCCACTCCTCCATGATGACATCACAGAGCTGGTGGATGTTAGAGACCTTGCACTCCTTCACCTTCCGTTTGAGGATGCCCCACAGATGCTCATTAGTGTTTAGGTCTGGAGACATGCTTAGCCAGTCCATCATCTTTACCCTCAGCTTCTTTAGCAACGCAGTAGTCATCTTGGAGGTGTGTTTGGAGTCGTTATCATGTTGGAATACTGCCCTGCGGCCCAGTCTCTTAAGGGAGAGGATCGTGCTCTGCTTCAGTATGTCACAGTACATGTTGGCATTCATGGTTCCCTCAATGAACTGTAGCTCCCCAGTGCTGGCAGCACTCATGCAACCCCAGACCATGACACTCCCACGTCTCGTGCTAGGAGAGGGAATTCTCTGACCCGGCGTCCCGTCATAAGGTTGTACTATTGCTGAGGTTTGTGTGGAGGTTCTACTGATGACGCAACGATTTCTTCGACTCCCATTTCTACTACCTGACCGATTCGTACAGAGGTCTGGATTTGTGATTACTCGTAGACACCCCGTAGGAGTTTGCCTTCCACTTCCTCACGTTCCAGAGATTGTAGGTGGTCGAGACACTACAGTAGTACCTCCTCACCTTCTCCTGTGGTCACCCTTGGACACTTCGAGACCACTTGAGGTACGGGTTCTCCCAATTCCGTCACGACCTTTTATTACCACCGGTTTGTTTTATAA
>BLSH010224154.1:561563-603757 GCA_018402905.1 Glandirana rugosa | reverse complement strand
CATCTTGGAGGTGTGTTTGGGGTCGTTATCATGTTGGGATACTGCCCTGCAGCCCAGTCTCCGAAGGGAGGAGATCATGTTCTGCTTCAGTATGTCACAGTACATGTTGGCATTCATGGCTCCCTCAATGAACTGTAGCTCCCCAGTGCTGGCAGCACTCATGCAACCCCAGACCATGACACTCCCACCACCATGCTTGACTGTAGGCAAGACACACTTGTCTTTGTACTCTTGGTTGCCACCACACACACTTGACACCATCTACCCCAAATAAGTTTATGTTGGTCTCATCAGACCACAGGACATGGTTCCAGTAATCCATGTCCTTCGTCTTGTCTTCAGCAAACTGTTTGCAAGCTTTCTTGTGCATCATCTTTAGAAGAGCCTTCCTTCTGGGATGACAGCCATGCAGACCAATTTGATGCACTGTGCGGCTTATGGTCTGAGCACTGACATGCTGACCCCCAACCCGTTCTACCTTTGCAGCAATGCTGGCAGCACTCATATGTCTATTTCCCAAAGACATTGGGAAGACTGGATATGACGCTGAGCATGTGCACTGAACTTCTTTGGTCGACCATGGCGAGGCCTGTTCTGAGCGGAACCTGTCCTATTAATCCACTGTATGGTCTTGACCACTGTGCTGTAGCTCAATTTCAGGGTCTTGGCAATCTTATCACCAAATTTAACACACCTGCTCCCCATTCACACCTGAGGCCTTGTAACACTAACGAGTCACATGACACCGGGGAGGGAAACTGGCTAATTGGGCCCAATGTGGACATTTTCACTTAAGGGTGTACTCACTGTACTCACTTACTAAAATATTTACAAAAATGTGAAGGGTGTACCCACTTTTGTGAGATACTGTATGTTTAGTAGGAGCAGACAATATTCTTTACTTTTTATGGTTTACGTAGGGCTTAGTTATTAGGCCCGCATACACAACAATGGTTCTGACAGGCTATATACAAATAAAATGAGAGTGAATGATGAGAGTTTGATAAATAGTTTTATGTGTGTGTGTGTGCAAGCATGTACTCATATGTAAATTAGTGGTGTCCATATCGTACAAATCCTTAAAATATTTACAATGTTGTGTAAGATCTACTGTCTATGTATCTGTGGGGGAGGTTCTAGCCTTAGGTAGTGTACTTTATCACAGCTCAAACTGGGGAGTGGTCTTCTAATGCTTTTATTTTAACCACTTTGAATTTAAATTTAAGTGACATCACACTAATTGTTCACTTTGATTTTTAGGCCACCACGTATTAGGGATTTCAGCGAGTACCGAGAAAGAGAAATTGGAAGTAAATATGAAGCACGTAGTCCAATGGATTGTAAAGGTTGGTCTTTAACCACTTCCTACCTGCAATCTGTAGGTTAGCATAATGTCCCATGCTGTAAGAACATTATTCTATGTCTTTCCTTTGACAATGAACCAAATTAAAGTTTATAAGTAGGCATAGGGGGGTCTATTTAACAATGTCTTCATCCAAGATTTACACAACTTTCATTCAAGATTCCCACATTTTACGGTAAGATTTGACTGGAAAAATGTGTAAATCTCGGATGAAAGTTTTCTTTAATTTGGGGAGAAAGATTGAGTTACAGTATATTCAGTTTATCTGACCAATAATAGCAATATTATGTTTGTCCTAGGCATCCAAGCTTTAACCACTTCAGCTCCGGAAGGTTTACCCCCTCCATGACTAGGCCATTTTTGCTGTACAGCACTGCGTTACTTTAACTGACAATTGCGCGGGTGTGCGACGCTGTACCCAAATAAAATTGATATTCTTTTTTACCACAAATAGAGCTTTCTTTTGGTGGTATTCGATCACCTCTGCGGTTTTTATCTTTTGCGCTATAAAGAAAAAAAGACAGACAATTTTGAAAAAAAAAAAATATTTTTTTTACTTTGTGCTATAAAACATATCCAATAAAAAAAATATAAAAAATCAAATTTCTTCATCAATTTAGGCCAACTTGTATTCTGCTACATATTTTTGTTAAAAAAAAGAAAAATCCAAAAAGCGTATATTGATTGGTTTGCACAAAAGTTATAGCGTCTACAAACTGTGGAATAGATTTAGGGCCTTTTTTTATTTATTTTAATATTTTTTTACTAGTAATGGTGGCGATCAGCGGTTTTCTTTTTTCTTCTTTTTTTGTTACGGGGCTGCAACATTGCGGCGGACAAATCTGACACTAAGTGACCCTTTTTGAGAGTTAAAAATTAGGGGCAATCTAAGGGTTAAGTGTGTTCACTGTGTGTGCTTTCTTATTGTGAGGGGGATGGACTGACTCGAGGAAGAGACGCATCTGTGTTCCTGATTGGCTGGCATCACAGATCTCTCTCTCACTCGCTGACAAAACGACGGTCTGCCTTGTTTAAAATAGGCAGACCGCCATTCTGTCTCTGCAGAGAATGATCGGCGGCAGCTGCCGACGGCATGTGCGCGCTCCCTAGAGCTGATGGAAAAAAAATCACGTACAGGTACATGATTTTACACTTAAGGACCGCCCTGCCGCAGTATATGTACGTGGAGCAGTCCTTAAGTGGTTAAAGTAAAAGTTTTCAAAATCGAACTAAGGCTTAACCTACTCCCACCATTCTGTCTACCCTGTGAAAGAAAAGATGCTTATACGTACCTATTCTGAAGTCATTCCAGTCCGGTCACATGATTTCTCCAGCGGCGGCTTCAGTGTAGAGCTGAGATCACTGACAACAGTTGCAAATGCCTGTGTGGTGACGCCACCCATTGGCTTACTGTGGGGCAAACATTGTCGCTGTCTCTCCTCTACACTGAAGCCGGTGCAGGGCCCCGATCATGTGACCAGACCAGAGTGGCTTTTTGAGGACCAGTGACACCAATACAGTGATCAGTGCTAACAAAAAAAGGAACTGACATGGTATAAATGACACTGGCAGGGAAGGGGTTAAAAATCAGGGGCAATCAAAGGGTTAAGTGTGTTCACTGGGTGTGCTTTCTTACTGTGTGGGGGATGGACTGACTCGAGGAAGAGACACATCTGTGTTCCTGATTGGCTGGAATCACAGATCTCTCTCTCACTCGCTGACAGAACGACGGTCTGCCTTGTTTAAAATAGGCAGACCGCCATTCTGTCTCCAGAGAATGATCGGCGGCAGCTGCCGACGGCGTGTGCGTGCTCCCTAGAGCCGATGGAAAAAATCATGTACAGGTACGTGATTTTACACTTAAGGACCGCCCTGCCGCAGTATATGTATGTGGAGCGGTCCTTAAGTGGTTAAAGTGAAAGTTGTCAAAATCGAACTAAGGCTTAACCTACTCCCACCATTCTGTCTACCCTGTGAAAGAAAAGATGCTTATACTTAACTATTCTGAAGTCATTCCAGTCTGGTCACATTATTTCTCCAGCGGCGGCTTCAGTGTGGAGCTGAGATCACTGACAACAGTTGCGAATGCCTGTGTGGTGACGCCACCCATCGGCTTACTGTGGGGCATCCATTGTCGCTGTCTCTCCTCTACACTGAAGCTGGTGCAGGGCCCCGATCATGTGACCAGACCAGAGTGGCTTCAGAATAGGAAAGTATAGGCATCTTTTCTTTCACATGGTACATAGAATAGTCTTTTTTTCTGGGATTAGGTTTAACCCTATTTAGATTTTAACTGAACTTCCACTTTGATAACAAACTGAAGCAGATCTGCTAGCCACTTTTTTTAGTAGATTAGGCAAAGTCCTGTCTAAGAGTAAGCCCAAAAAGATACCTACTATTTCCTTTGTTAGAACTAGACTTACTTCAGAATGAAGCCACTATTCACTCATGATTGCCCTGTATATTGAGAGTGCCTTTACTGGTGAACAAGGGACTCTCATTGGACAGGGACATGAATGGAAGGTGATTAGTGATGTCTGGTATTGGTGAAAAGGTGCATCCGGATTCAGAGGGGTATGTAGAGGAGGGTTTTCTTGCTAACATTATTAAAGCAATAGAAAATACTTTGTGGTACCTGTACTAAGACAGTACTTTTACTTTAAAAAATGAGAAATTGCTTAAGAGTTTACTTCTTCTCACATGGGCAAATCTTGCGTATTTTAGACCTATTGCATTAGGTACTATTCAGGGTCGTATTGTGAAATGATTGTATTGTAACTGCAACTAAAGAGATGATGTGATTATGGTTCATGATGGTTTTTATTACATTTGTCCGATATTTTCATAAACTAAAACAGAATTACACTATACAATTCCCTGACACATTCCATACTGTCTTGTCGCTGTCCCCCTAGCACACAGACATCTAAACTTTCATAGCAAGACCAAGGAAGGGAGGACAGTGCTCTTACTTGGGGTTATAGACAAAAATAAAAACGGCTATAAACAGATAAAAACGAATAACCCTGCTCCAAAAACCAATTACAATGTAAAATAAAAAACATTTTTTTTGTGTTGAGTTTTACTTTACATGTTCCATTTGATATGAAAATAACATTTTTGTTAGCAAAGCCAATATGCTCATTGTCTAATATATTTTGCAGCAAAATACTAATTGTTTTATGAAATGCATAGGTAGGAGATTGATTAGCTTTATTTTCACTTTACAGATCAAACGCAAGAGTCTCCATCTAGTAAAGTCTGTCGTGATGTCAGCAATACATCTATTTCTTCTGGACCAAGAAAATCTAGTAGCCTTGACCAAGAATGCCAAGGTGCATCAAAAGTACAAGAACAGGTATATGTAAACCCCCATATACACATCATGCTGTTCTAAAGGAAATCTCTACTGAGAGAACTGTGTAGGCGACCATGGCTGAACCCTCCATTTAAAAATGCTAGTTGCTCAAGTATTTTATTGACCCAAAGGTTTTAGTGCTTTCTATATTGCTGACTTGAAAGCATTATGCAGGTCAAAAGTTCTGACTTTTTTTTCCTGAAATTATTGGATACATTCTAGTTTTTTTTCCATGTTGGAGATACAGAAAGTATTTGGAAAATTCACTTGGTTTACTTTAATGTAATTTACTGCAGCAATATTCCGGAGAGATCCTGCCATGTGAAGTGGGAAGAGCTGCTCTCTCTCTCTCTCTCTCTCTCTCTCTCTCTCTCTCTCTCCTTCTCATCCTTCTCCTCCTTCCTAGCCTTCTCCTTCTGCATTAATAAGAAAGCAACAGGGGCATAACAGTATCGTAGCTTTAAATCCCAATTCTGTATTTATTTTTTAACAGAGCAGTAAAGGTTTAAAGAGAGTTATTATAATGTTTATAATTTGTTTTTTTTGCAATACATTTGGATGGTTTTCTCTTTTTTTTTTTTCCCTGTAAGGACATGAAGTGATGGTAGATCACTCCAGGTAAGAAAAAATGTTTTGTCTATATCTCCTTACGTCCATTGAAGGAGCCTTAAACCAAAGGGTTTTTCTGCTGCCTGCAGGAGGATTGGACACTGACAAGCTGTAAGCCATTCCAAGGGGAACCCCCCCCCCAACTATCAGCTTGCCTCAGTTTGTTCCCTAAGAGGATGGAGATCTTTTATTCAGCTCTGCTATTTTAAAGGCTAACCTGTTATTTTTTTTTAGCAGGTTTTTCTTTTTTAAAATTTTCTCTTCTTTACATTGCTTCTGGAAGTTCCCCCTCCGATTTTGCAGCTATCCAACAGGATCCTGACTATTGTAATGTACTGCATCCTGACCCGGCTGGACTGGATGTTTAGGGGCTAACCTGGAAGTGACCTGTGCACTGGGTTCTGCTTTGGCCTTACTCAGGCTTCGCTCTGGTCAAGTTAGTTGCAGAGCACTTTCTGGGTTCAGAGGTGCTGACATTGCCTCTGTACCTGCCCTCTCATTAAAACCTCACTTAGTAGGCCAGTCAGGCCAAGCATTGGGAGCTCCCTTTTTCCTTTTTATTTTTTTGTTTGCTGAATGCTGATTTTCCCCATTTCCTGCACTGGGTTTGCCATGGAAGGCATTATTGCTGTGGGACTGATTTACTGATGTCATCTGCTAAATGGAGTGTTGTGCTCTTTTCTCGACATGCAGTGTCAAAGAAGCATCTGCCCCTTTTGTAAAGCATTACCTGAAATTTCGGTCTTCCTACTGCCCACCTACAGTGATATTGTTTGCCTCCCACGATTCGACCCTCTGTCACTGATTCATACCTGGCAGCTAGTATGAGAGTGTTTCAGGCTTTGCAGTTTACCCTGAGCGTGTGCATTGTCTATCCACTATGTGGCTGCAACATGTCTGATTCTAGACATGAGGGAGACCATCCTGCTTTACCAGGTGCCCCCAGTTGCTTTCTACTAATGGCTAAGTGGCTGCTTGCAGCCTGCCTACTGATGATGCTGGTGTCTTAATGCTGTCCTCTGCTGCTAGAGTCTGTTAGAGTCTCCTTGGTCATTGGGATTTTAGTCCAACCTGTTCACTATTCTAAAACCTAAATCTTGGAATTCAAGATACTAAGGGTGAGATTTACTAAAACTGGTGCGCACATGATTTGGTGCAGCTGTGCATAGTAACCAATCAGCTTCCTGGTTTTATTGTCAAAGCTTTAGGCCTCTTTCACATGGGCATTCCATGTGTGGGGTGCGTTTTTGCTCAGCAGGGATTGCTCCACTGATCCCCACAGATCTGTCTCTGCTCACTGAGTGGAGATAGAACTGTCAGAGCCCCGATCTCCTCTATGAAGATCTGATGAAAACAGACTGCCTGTCCGTTTTTCATCTGACTGCTCCGATCCCATTCTCCAGATGGATGGAAAATAGGATTTCTATCCCTCTGGATTCCACAGACAGGATTGAATCGGATCGGAGAGTGGCGGATGTCAGTCGTCATGTCTCCGCTGACATTCGTCGCTCCATAGGGCTGCATGGAGCGTCCGTTCAGGTACGCCTGAAAAACGGACAGGCTGACCTGAATGGAAAGATTTGTGAAAGGGGCCTAACTGAACAACCTGAAGTTAAAAGCTGATTGGTTACTATGCACAGTTGCACCATATTCTATATGCATAATTTTTAGTAAATCTACCCCTAAACGTTTATATTTGGACCCATAGCTTCTGGATGTTATCCACAAGTTCTGTCAAGTCTTACTTTTACCAGGGAGACTTTCTGACTTATTTGGAAACCAAAAATGCTTACTTACATGTGCTCCTTTCTCCAGCACATCAACTGCTTAGGTGTGCTCTTATGGCATCAACATTGTGGGATACTGAAATGACATTGAGAAAACAGTTGGCAAAAACTCTGTTGGGTAAATTCTTTCTGACTGTCCAGATGTTAGATATTTGTGTAGATTCTGAACCTTCAAAAATTGCTTGTAGAACCTACTCATCGCTTGGAGCATATGAGTTTGGTCCCCGACATGACTCAGGCTAAAGTGTTCCTTGCTCAGATGAAGCTTCAGACTCTCCAGTTTCAGATTCAAACTCTTCAGAAGCTATCCAATTCTACACCTCAGAATGAACGTATTTGGCTTAATGGTATCCCCCTTTATGGTGTTCCGCTCTGCCCAATTTCATTCTAGATATCTGCAACACTCTGTGCAGACTTATTTGGCTGATGCCAAGTACTAGGCAATCTCTGGCTTGGTGTCTCAGGTATCCAACTGTGAGAGAAGCCCTTTCTTCCCATGTCTTGTAAGGTTCTCATGACATGTGCCAGACTGTTGGGCTGGGGGGGAAATTTTGGTTACCCTGTCCGAGAAGGGGACTTGGTCATCAGAGAAATCCCCTGCGATCCAGATTCAGTCAGCCAACATCAAGGCATTGGCGATGGAAAGGAACCAGATATCTTATTGTAGCATGACAGGTAGCGTGGATCCTGTGCTGAGCAAAACTGCAAATGGCAGGAAGATTTCCTCAGCTGGTAGCACCTGGATAATAGAGAGTGGTCTCTACACCTAGAGGCATTCCAGGACCTGCGTCACAGGTTCGGGGTGGTGGAAGTGTACCTTCTGTCCTCCAGGTTCAACAGGTTTTGCACCCAGGTGCAGGGTAGAAGCAATAAATGCTCTGGGGGGTCAGTAAACCCTGATTGATGCCTTCCCTCCTCTGAACTTTCTTCCTCCCTTCGTCAGCATGATTGAGTTGCAGGGCACTCCAGTGATCCTTATTTATCAAGATTGGCCCAGTTGTATGTGGTATGTCAGCTGTGTAGGACTTCTAGCAAATGCAATGTGGGCCCTACCAGACTGTCCAGATCTACTCTCCCAAATGAGAATTTTCCATCCTGTTTCTCCTTGCCTGAAATTTTTTCCTTGCCTGGCTTGAAGGATCAAGATAAAGGGCAATTCCGGTGGTTCTAATTTTCCCAGGCTCAGACATGTGTGGTACGCCAACCTGGTAAGTCAGAGTGCAGAGGCATTGCCCATCATATGGAAATTTTCTTCCATGGTCTGGATATGGCTATGACTGTTCGTGTCTATCCCTCAGCCACTGCTTCTTTCAGAAAGACAGATTCCCTTTTTGTCTTTCCACATTGGGATCAATAGACTGCTCCAGTTTTTGTCCCACTATCTCCAGGTGGCTCAGTCAGACCATCGTTCAAGCTTGTGGTTTCAATGATCAGATTCTCCTTTACTGTTAAGACTCACTCCACTAGGTCAGTGAGTACCTCTTTGACTTTTAGACATTAAGTAACTGTTTCTCAGATTTGTACTGCAGTCACCTGGCCTTCTGTTCACACTTTATGTAAGTTCCACCAGTTGGACGTTTTCTGCCTCATCTGAAACTGTTTCAGGCGTAAAGTCCTTCAGGTGGCTCTTTGTTCTCCAGCTAGTCCCCAGTTTTCTGTAATTTACATTGGATTTGTTAGCAGTTGTTTGCAGTATTGCCCACCCCTCAGGTGGACTGCTTTTGGATGTACCAAAAGTTAAAGACTTAAGCTAGGTTCATACTGGTATGACATACAGGTGTGCTCATAAGTTTACATACCCTGGCAGAATTTATGATTTATTGACCATTTTTCAGAGAATATGAAACACAAAAACATTTCTATCGCTTGTGGTTAGTGTTTGGCTAAAGCCATTTATTATCAATCAACTGTGTTTACGCTTTTTAAATCATAATGACAACAGGAACTACCCAAATGACCTTGATCAAAAGTTTACACACCCTGGTGATTTTGGCCGGATAACATGCACATAAGTTGACACAAAGGGTTTGAATGGCTATTAAAGGTAATCATCCTCACCTGTGATCTGTTTGCTTGTAATTAGTGTGTGTGTGTGTGTGTGTGTGTGTGTGTGTGTGTGTATAAAAGGTCAATGAGTTTCTGGACGCCTGACAGACCCTGTCACCTTTCATCCAGTGCTGCACTGATGTTTCTGGATTCTCAGTCATGGGGAAAGCAAAAGAATTGTCAAAGGATCTTCAGGAAAAGGTAGTTGAACTCTATAAAACAGGATAGGGATATAAAAAGATATCCAAGGAATTAAGAATGCAAATCAGCAGTGTTCAAACTCTAATTAAGAAGTGGAAAATGAGGGGTTCTGTTGAAACCAAACCACGGTCAGGTACACCAACTAAACTTTCAGCCACAATTGCCAGGAAAATTGTTCGGGATGCAAAGAAAAATCCACAAATAACATCAGGTGAAATACAGGACTCTCTGAAAACATGTGGTGTGGCTGTTTCAAGATGCACAATAAGGAGGCACTTGAAGAAAGATGGGCTGCATGGTCGAGTCGCCAGAAGAAAGCCATTACTGCGCAAATGCCACAAAGTGTCCCGCTTACAATACGCCAAACAGCACAGAGACAAGCCTCAAACCTCCAAAGTCATTTGGAGTGATGAGACTAGTGATGCACTGAATGGAAATTTTGGTACTGAAACCGATAACGAAAATGAAGGATGCACTAGGCCGAAAACCGAAACCGATACCGAAAATGACATTTAAAAAAAAAAAAAAAAAAAAAAATAAGTCCCTTATTTTTAAAAAAAAAAAACTGCCATTCATTAAATAATAAGTGTTTCCTTTTTTATATAGAATATTAGAATTGTATTACTATATTATTTTACTTTTGTTACCATTGAATAAAAAAAATACAATCCAGTAACGTAAAGTAAGTACTTTAATAAAGTAAAGTAAGTTACCCACATGAAAGACACAGAAAATAAATTAAATACAATAATAATAATTAGAAACTTACAGTACATATGCTTCACAATAAAAAAATAAATAAAAATAGCATAAAAACAGGCATAATATAAAATGCCAACTTGAAGCACATTGCAAGGACTAAGGCTCTATGCTTGTGTAGACATATTTTTATTTCACGGTTTATTGTTCAAAAATAGAATAGAGTGCACGGGCTAGTACAAACCGTCAGGCAGGTGTATCAACAAAGCTTGTTGTCAAAGTAAAACATCAGCTTCTAGGCCACGATATACGTTATCACATCACATAATGGGACAACTGGAAAACCTAACAGGCTAACATAACGCGGTGTTTCAACTGATTACACCTGTTGGTTGTTCTATACCACCACCGGTCTGTTTTTAATTTTATTAACAACAAAGAGATGTCTTTTTTAGATAATGCACTAGGCTGGTGCACCCTCTGTCTTATTTTATTTAAGTGTATCCACTGACTTCCCTAGTCATAACTCATAAGGCAAGGCATGTCCAGTGAAGACAGCAGGGAAAAATATAGGCAACAGTCTGGGCGTGGGGCCCACTTCCAAGCACCGGAGCAGAGATTTTGGAGTCGATTTACTAAAACTGAAGACTGAAAATTTAGTGCAGCTGTGCACATTAGCTAAAGAGCTTCTAACTTCAGCTTGATCAAAGCTTTGACAAAAAAAAAAATGAAAGACAGAGTTGGTTAACTTCTATGCAGAGGCAGAGCTATACCAGATTTTGTACTCTCCCCCAGTTTTAGTAAATCAACCAACCCCTGTGTGTTTTCTAGTACAATAAAGCACTACCAACATCACGAGTGGCAAAGCCTGGGCACTGGCAGGCCTGGCCTCTGACCTATACTGTTTCATATCCTTTTTTTATGGCAGAAGGCCGTTATTCTGTTCACAGTTTCTCTGTAACAAATATCATAGACAATTACTAGACATATAAATTATCTATGATATTTTTTAATTCTTTTATTTTCTTAAATGAGAACTAAATTTCCCTAAGTTTCCTCCCGAAGCGGTCAGCCCTCTGCATGTGCGATAAAACTGTATGTATGTAGCTGCGGCCATCTACATACATACAGTATACTCGTACCGCACTGTGTTCTGGGTATGAGTGGAGCCGGAGACTTCCCGGAACACAAACTAGTCTACAGTCAGTCTAGTCTACAGAAGTGACGCTCAGTTCAAATTGGTTCAAAAGCTGGAGTTCTCTTTTACATTGAAAGTACTAGTGCAAAAAACCTGTAGAAATAGTAAAAAATAACAAGAACAAGCAAGAATAAGAATAGCAAAGGGCCTGTCCTACTACTACCCTCTCTATTCTGTTACTTATTTAAAGTTTGAGGTTTCAACTTTACAGTCCATTAGTGCAAAATGGCACTACAACTACTACTGTCAGTGTCTACAATTCCAAATTGGACTGTGCTACTGTTTAACTTCTGAAACTGAAATAGATACTAGTTAAAGTTAACTATTTCAGTTTCAGTAACAGTGGCAGATTTCGCTTTAAGAACAAAAGTTGTTCAGCTTTCTCACAGGAGAGATGGTTCCTCTTCTCATTAAGAATATGAGATGCTAGACTGAATAGTCTCTCGCTCTCTGTACTGGTGCTTTGGGGCAGATAAATATCTGCGTGCAATCTGTGCAAGCAGTGGAAAACCTTTTTCGTTCATGCGCCAGTACTCAAGGGGATTGTCGCTTCTGGCGATAGGCTGTTCAGCTAAATAAATCTACAGCTGTTGGGTAGCTGCAGTTGTTGTGGCACTGCTATGGACCAGGGTGCATTCATGTAAAATTTTTTCAAACATATCAGATAGTGAGGGAGTCTGTTCCTCTTCACTTGTATGCGGCTGTTTCTCTGGTATACTTTCCTCCTCTGTGCTACACCTCGAAACTGCTTCACCAGATGCCTCTAACATCTCCGTTTGTGAGGCCCGTATCATTTGCCGAGCATGCTGCTTTTTCTCCGCATTAAAATAATGGTCTTTAAATCGAGGGTCTAGAACTGTTGCAGTGCAGTACAGAGGGTTGGACTCAATGTCTTGAAACCGGTTGTTACAGCGGAGTTCCACCCTTTCCTGTTTGTTTATTAAAAGTCAGCAGCTACAAAAAGTGTAGCTGCTGACTTTTAATAAACAGACACTCACTTGTCTCCCGGTCCAGCGATGGAGCTGCACGGAGCCTCGCTCCTCTCCCCCCTCCCCTCCACGGCGCCGGCATTGCTACTGTGGGCACCCGGCCGTGGCTTCACGGGCAGGCACACATTGCACATGCGCGAGCTGTGCTGCGCTTTGTGATTGGTCCCGAAGTCTTCTAGGACCTGTCCTGTGTCCCAGACTTTGGGAGGGAGGGGGAAGGAGACCTTCCACTTCCGATTGCCTAAGGCGACCGGAGCGGAAGTACCCCAAAAATATCGGGTATCCCCACCCCCCCTTCTTCCCAAAAGCTCAGTTTCAGCATCCAGAGCTGGGAAGGAGGACTTAAAGCGGAAGTTCCACTTTTGGGTGGAACTCCGCTTTAATGGCCTCCGGTAGAGTGGGTTTAGCCATTTTTACACCATGGTCTGTTTCTGCCTCTTTTCCTAGCAGACGCTTCAGTGCAGCAATTAAGGGAATAACTTCAACAATAGAAGCATTAGCTGAGCTTATTTCTTTTGTTAACTGTTCAAATGGAGTTAGGAGAGACAAACAAATTTCAAATAACATCCACTGATGTGCACTCAATGTTGCCCGCAGTTCGTAATCTGCACTGTATGCAGCTAAAACACGTTTTTGTTCAAAAAGACTTTGGAGCATGTAGTACGAGTGGCTACATCTTGCTGCAGTCGTTTCAGTGGCATTCCAAACTATATTTGCAAGGCTTGTAATCTGGAATAAGCAAGCGGAGAATGCTTAAAATGACCCACAATTTTTCTTCCTTTTTTTCTTCCTCCTGTTACTATATCTGATAAGGTAAGCTGACTCAGCAATCCCTCATTCACAGCCAATTGTAGTGTGTGTGCAGTATGCTTTTAAGTTCACTGTCCTCGTTCCGCGCATTATCTCGGACAATCAGATGCACTTTAGACTTCTCAATGTGCCAAGTGTCAAGCATGGTTTTTAAAGCATCAGATATTGCTGCTGCAGTATGTGATCCAACAAACTCATGTGCGTTAAGTAGGGTGTTTTGCAATTGGAATTTGCCATCTATCCACTGCGCTGTCAGGCTAAGCATGCTCGTTGGACTGACGTCTGAACTCCAAATGTCGGTTGTAAAACTGATTGCTGTGTTGTCGGTTGTCATGAGCGCATGAACTTGTTTTGTAACACTGCCAAACAATTCGGGTAGACAGGTATCTGAAAAGTAGCATCTGCTTGGTAGGGTGTAACGCTGCTCAATATGTTCCATGAGCCAATGTCCTCCACAACAGAGAATGGCTGGTCATCTATTGCAATAAATTCCATAATTTTATCTGTAATGCCATGAGCTTTGGGACTGTCACTTGTACATTTTTTAGCCTTTTGGAAGACTGTGGCCACAGATGGTGGAGAACTTAATGTGCTTGCATTTTTTGGAAGCGGCACTGTTTTCTTGTATTCTGCATACTGATCTGGATGACGTGTTTTCAGGTGGTGTATCAAACCTTTTGAAAAATGCCTTGGCACTGTACCCCCTCTTGAAATTTTTGCTGAGCAATGACAGCAGATTGCAAATTTGGGGTCTTCATCAGAAACTTTAAAATATTTCCACACTGCAGACATGGTCCACCTTGCCTGGTAGCGCAGAAGAACAGCATAGAATGAGGATCTATAGGGGCCGGGGGTGTTGACTCTGAGGGGGAATAAAAACTGACTAAAATCAATTTTAAAACGAAACTCCAAGCAGCTAAAAAAAAAAAAAAAACCTAAAAACAATAGTTTATTAACAGTGCAGCTCTCTTGCCATGCAAGGTAGTTATAGCTGCACTCTCTCTCTGCACTGTATCTTGTACCAAAGAATAAATCATCTTTATACACAACATTGATTTGATTGCATGCTATTTGTATTTATTTATTTTAGATAGATACTGGCTCTAGTATGTATAGTATAACACAGTGAGTGTCTCTCAACTCAAGGCCTCAAGGCGCACCAACATGTTTTCTGGATTTTGATCAGTTTCACTGCCTTAGTAATTGCCATAGCCATTTCATTTGAGGGAAATCCTGAAAATGTGACCTGTTGGTGTGCCTTGAGGACTGGAGTTGAAAAACACTGGTATAACACATACTAGATAGTTACTACTGAATGCTAATGATTTTTTTTAAACATGTCCTTGTAGTTAGACAGTACTAGTAGTAAATCTAAATTTTAGATGTATTCACTAGTACTGTCTACAACTACAAGGACATGTTTAAAAAAAAATCACTTTTCTCCTATCTTTCACTGACAGACGCAGCTCATCATGACGTGTGGGGTTTATGCTGGTCTCACTAGGAGTTAACTAGGCAGGGAAAAGAAACAGCTGGCCCCTCCCATGGGGCCCGTCCTTTCTTCCTACATAAACCCCCTCATAGCCTAGCTCTTCAGTTTTTATGCCTAGTTTGCAAGGAGTTGACCTGGCTTCCCTTTAGGGGAATTTTTGGTCCTGTTTGTGACTTTTTTTATTTTAATTTTCTTTTCTTTTTATTTGACTTCTATCAAGACATTGATCTGCTATCAAGAAGCCGGTCGGGGCATAGAGGGTCCACGGGCTCTGTACTTTTCCCAACCTGGCCGACCGATGCGTGCCAGTCCCGACGTATGGGGACCCACCGCATCGTGCCCGTTCCGTGTGGGCGGCCTGGGGTGACCCCCCCCCCCCTTGCGTCCAGCCCTGGATGCGATTCAGGAAGGGAGATTTTCTGGCCTGCAGCATACCGCCCAAGAAGGGGCGGAAGGTCTGCGACTGGATGGCTACCCACGGTGCTCGTCGGAGTGGTGAGTGAGAGTTCCTGCCCTCCCCCCTTTTTAGGGCCGGAAAGGGGGACCGACGACCGCAAAAAAAAAAATTTCCTTGCTGGGTAGCCGCTGGCGGGGCGGGTGGAGCTCCCGTTCACCCCCCGCACCACCCCTTCCCCCCCGCACCGCACCGATCGTCTAGGCCCTTTGTATCATTTTTCCGCCGCCGTGCGGCGACCGGCCGCCATTTTGCGGTGGACCGCCGCCATTTTGCCATAGCCGCAGACATTTTGGGCCTATGGGGCTTTCCCTCTAGCGCTCAGAGTGGCCGTTTGCGGTACTGCACGTTCCCTGAAGCTGTTTTTTGGCCTCTAGTGTTTAACGGCGGCCATTTTGACTGCATGCCTCTGCAATACACGTGTGTGCAGCGTTTTCCCTTCTCTGTGGAACGGTGGTGATCTGACGGCGCGGCTCTTCTGACGATCCATCCAGGGTTACAGGCAGCGGAACAACAAGTATAGGTGGGCTCCCCTGTGGGTGCTGGTGGCGGTGGGTGCAGTCCTCCTGGGTTCCCTGGTGCACTGTGGGGCGGTGGTGTGCGGCAGTATGGGGGTGCCTCGTTCTCTTTTAGTCTCCCTGTGTGTCACTAAGAGTTTGCTGGTGGGGGGAAACAATGGCAGATTACACTGCTGAATCTGCTGAGGAGGCATCAGTGGCGGTGCAATCTGCGCAAGGGGCATTTTTGGACCAGCTGCGGGCGGTCTTTAGCGAATTTCTCCCCCGGGCGGAGGTCGCCCAACAGGCCCCCAAGAAGCATCCCCCTCCTCCTCTTTATTCATCAGGGGAGGATTCTGAGCCGGAAGTGGCCTCAGGGGTCTCAGGGACCCCAGTGGACCTATCTGATGTGGAACTGGGCCCATCGGACGGCGAAGAGGATCAGGGGGCGGTGGCTGGGCGCGAGAAAGCGTTGGTTGCTACCATTATCGCTGGCATTCGCACTAAGCTCCGACTGGGTCAGGATGGTGAATCGCAGTCTGCTGCGTATGTGTGTGGGTCCTCTAGGCCCCCTAGGGCCCCCAAGGCTTACCCCTACAATTAATTTCTTTGATCATTTTCTTTATCGTGAATGACAGCGTCCACAGCACTCTTCTTCACTGTCAAAACTGTTCGCTGCTCGCTATCTCTTTGAGGAAAGCTTTTTGAAAAAATGGGAATCGCCTGTGGTGGACCCACCGATAGCACGCCTTAGTAAGGCGACGACCATTCCTCTGGAAGGGACTCCTTCTTTTAAGGATCCAGCTGATAGAAAAACAGAGGCGCTTTTAAAGTCGCTGTTCCTGGTGGCAGGTTCCGCTGTGCGACCAGCCTTGGCGTCCGCCATGGCGGCACAACATCTATCCGAGTGTATGGCAGAGCGCCTGAAGGATCTGGAAGACGGTCACCTGATGGATGCGCCGCAGAGGGCTGAGTTTTTGCTCCAAGGGTTAAAGTACCTTTGTGATGCGGCTGTTGATTTACTGCCGATGTTATCCAGAATAACGATTTTTGCCGTCATACTCAGATGGATACTTTGGTTGCGTTCTTGGTCCGGTGACCACGCTTCCAAAAAAGGTCTTGCTGACCTCCCTTTTCAGGGTGGACATCTACTTGGTCCATGTTTGGATGAGATTATTAAGGACTTCATGGGAGGTAAGAGTACCTTCCTTCCAGAGCCCCACAGGCGTGAGTTTCGCCATAGACAGGGGCCCCCTCTTTCGGTTCAGAAGAAGTTTTTTCGCGCCCCGGGCGCAGCAGGTAAAGGGACCCGCCCCGGTAAGGTCGCTGCAGGGGCCGGAAGACGACAGTGGCAGCGCAAAACCGAAAAGGCGGAGGACAAGTCCTCCTCAGCCTGATGGGTTGCCCCCACCCGGGTTTCGAGTGGGGGGGCGTCTTCTGGGGTTCGCAGGCCGGTGGCTGGCTCACATTTCCGACCGCTGGGTCCGGGAAGTGGTGTCCACCGGGTACGGGATAGAGTTTAGCTCTCTACCCCCAGACAGGTTCTTCCCATCGAATTTAGGGCTCCCGCAGGAACGCCGGGAGGCTCTTTTTGGGGCTGTACAAGCACTCTCAGACCAGGGGGTGATCATACCAGTGCCTCCAGAAGAGAAGTTTCGAGGGTTCTACTCGAATCTATTCGTGGTTCCCAAAAAAGGGGGGGGGGTTCGGCCCGTACTGGACCTGAAGGCCCTGAACCAGTATGTCAGGGAGCGGAAATTATGGATGGAATGGCCGCCCTTCATCAGGGATGCGTACCTCCATTTACCCATTCATCCACGACATCAGCGCTTCCTGCGCTTTGCGGTGGGAGACCTCCATTTTCAATTCGTGGCACTCCCCTTCGGCCTGGCCTCAGCACCTCGAGTTTTCACAAAACTGCTAGCCCCGATGTTGGCGTTTCTACGACAGAGAGGCATTGCGGTAGTAGCCTACCTGGACGACCTGTTCTTGCGAGCGGAGTCCACCTCGGCTCTGGAGTAGAATGTGGGAATCACAATAACCTCACTGCAGGAGTCGTCGATCTCTCCATCTCGTCACCTGGAGTATCTGGATCTTATTCTGGACACAGAGCAGGCGAAGGTGTTCCTCCCTCCGGCCAAGTTGCTGCCTGTGCAGTCGGCAGTGCGCACCCTCTTGTCGCACCATCGGTCCTCATTACGGTTCTGTATGCGGGTGCTGGGGCTCATGGTCTCGTCGTTTTGAGGCGATACCTTTCGCCCAGAGTCACACTCGTCTCCTTCAGTGAGCAATTCTGGCTCGTGGGACAGGTCCCCTCGGTCATTGGACCTCCTGATCCGTCTGAGCTCCCAGACCAGGGCGTCTCTGACCTGGTGGCTTCGGGACTCGGCCCTGATTCAGGGGAAGTCGTTCCTGCCCCTTCAGTGGGTGATCATCACCACGGATGCCAGTCTTTCAGGCTGGGGAGGGATCCTGGGGCAGCTGTCTGCCCAGGGCCGTTGGTCGGCACAGGAAGCTCGCCTCCCCATCAACGTTCTGGAGCTGAGAGCAATCAGATTGTGCCTTTTTCACTGGACAGTGAGATTGCAGGGTCATCCGATTTGAATTCAATCGGACAATGCCACAGCAGTGGCATATGTGAACCATCAGGGCGGCACAAAGAGTCCAGCAGCTGCAGCGGAGGCAGCTCTGATACTACGTTGGGCGGAACGTCACGTTCCGGCGATCTCAGCCATTTACATTCCAGGTGTGGAGAACTGACAGGCGGACTTTCTCAGTCGCCAGACACTGGGCCAGGGAGAGTGGTCTCTCCACCCGGAGGCGTTCAACCAAATTTGCCGCAGATGGGGGACGCCGGACGTGGCTCTCATGCTGTCCCGGTTCAATCACAAGGTGGAAACCTTTGTGTCCAGAACGAAGGATCCGTTGGCGGTGGCCACGGACGCTCTGGTGGCCCCCTGGGGCCGTTATCGTCTTCTGTACGCCTTCCCTCCGATAAAACTGCTTCCGCGATTGATACGCAGGATAATGGCGGAGGGGATACCAATAATCCTGGTGGCTCCAGATTGGCCTCGGTGCACTTGGTACGCCGACGTGGTGCAAATGGTGGCAGACGCCCCTTGGCGGCTCCCGCTGCGAGACGATCTTCTGTCTCGGGGACCCATCTTGCACCCTGCTTTACCCTCGCTGGTTTTGACGGCTTGGCTATTGAGTCCCAGGTGCTAAGAGACAGGAGAGTCGCCGACTCCGTGATTCCTACTTTGTTAAAAGCTCGCAAGTGTACTTCTCGAGGCGGAGGGCCATAACCCTCGCTCTTATGTCGTGTCCAGGGTCCTGACTTTTCTACAACAGGGCTTGAACAAAAGACTGTCTTTGAGTACTCTCAAGGGCCAGATATCGGCTCTGGCGATTCTCTTTCAGAGACCTTTGGCTTCGCACTCGTTGATTCGTGCCTTTGTACAAGGTGTGCGACATGTGGCGCCTCGGGTGAGGGCTCCGATGGCTCCGTGGGATCTGAATTTGGTGCTTTCTGTTCTTCAGAAACTACCTTATGAGAATATCAGGGAGATTTCCTTACAACTGCTGTCGCAGAAGGTGGCCTTTTTAGTTGCCATCACTTCCGCCAGATGGGTATCTGAATTAGCAGCACTATCGTGCAAGTCTCCCTACTTAGTCATGCATAAGGATAAGGCGGTCTTGCGACCCTCTCCTTCCTTCCTTCCGAAGGTGGTTTCTTCCTTTCGCATTAATGAAGATATTGTTCTTCCTTCATTGTGCCCTCGTCCATCGCACCCAAAGGAGTTTGAATTGCATGCTTTGGACGTAGTGAGGGCCTTACGAGTGTACTTGACTGCTACAGCTTCTTTCCGCAAAGCTGATGCCTTGTTTGTGCTGCCAGAGGGCCCGCGCAAAGGGTTGGCGGCCTCGTCGGCTACGATTTCTCGTTGGATTAGAAAAAACATGACCCATGCGTATTCTGTTCGGGGCAAGGTTCCCCCTTTTCCGGTCACGGCTCATTCTACCCGGGCTGTTAGCACTTTCTGGGCTTTCAGACACCAGGCCTCGGTGTCACAGGTGTGCAAGGCGGCCACTTGGGCCTCGGTTCACACTTTCACTAAGTTTTATAAAGTTGATGTGTTTGCATCTTCGGATGCTGCTTTTGGCCGCAAAGTTTTGCAGGCGGCAGTGTAGGCGCGTCTGGCGCCTCCTTAGAGGTTCAGTTGGGTACTGTTGTTAGCGTTTACCCACCCCTCTTTTTGACACAGCTTGGGGACGTCCCCACACGTCATGATGAGCTGCGTCTGTCAGTGAATGATAGGAGAAAAAGGGATTTTATTAAAACTTACCGTAAAATCCTTTTCTCTGAGTTCACTGACAGACGCAGCACCCACCCCTCTGTGCTCTGTTCTTGTACGGCTTGTGTATGAACTGAAGAGGTAGGCTAGAAGTACTAGTTCCATACATACTACTGTATCTCTTCTAAATAGCATGCATGCATTGCAATCAGTTGGATTGTCAGTTTAGTAATAGAAGCCATCCAGGGATGGTGCCCACTCTCCAGTGCAGCCCTGTATGCTCCGGTGTCTGTCAGTGTCTCAACCACGAGGAGCAAGCTCCTAAAACCAATGTCCATATGCAGGGAACGTGCTGCAGCACTGTATGTACCGGTGTCGGCGTCTCTCAACCACGAGGAGCAAGGTCCTGAGTCCAGCGTCCATCCGCAGGGAACGTGCTCACGAGGCCGGCGTCTTATCCACAAGGAACATGACGTCACGCAGCAGCGCGGCCACTGCTACTGAGCGTGTGCAATTATTGGCATTTTTCTTCATTCGGCAATTTGCAGAAAACACCATTTTCGGCCGCCGAAATTTCGGCGCATCCCTAGATGAGACCAAAATTGAGCTTTTTGGCCACAACCATAAATGTTACATTTGGAGATGAGTCAACCAGGCCCGTGAAACACGGTGGTGGATTGCTGATGTTTTGGGGATGTGTGAGCTACAAAGGCTACTTTTGGTCAAAATTGATGGCAAGTTGAATGCAGTATTTTATCAAAAAATACTGGAGGAACATTTACCTTCATCTGCCAGAAAGCTGCGCATGGGACGTACTTGGACATTCCAACATGATAATGATCCAAAACACAAGGCCAAGTCGACATGTCTTTGGCTACAGCAGAATAAAGTGAAGGTTCTGGAGTGGCCATCTCAGTCTCCAGACCTCAATATCATTGAGCCACTCTGGAGAGATCTCAAACATGCAGTTCATGCAAGACAGCAAGAATTTCCAGGAACTGGAGACTTTTTGCCAAGAGGAATGGGCAGCTTTACCATCTGAGAAGATAAAGTGCCTCATCCACAAATACCACAAAAGACTTCAAGCTGTCATTGATGTTAAAGGGGGCAATACACGATATTAAGAACTTGGGTATGTAAACTTTTGATCAGGGTCATGTGGGTAGTTTCTCTTGTCATTATGATTTAAAAGAGTAAAAACAGTTGATTGATAATAAATGACGTCAGCCAAACACTAACTGAGTGAAAGAAAAGTTTTTGTTATCATTCATATTCTCTGAAAAATGGGCAAGCAATCATAAATTCTACCTGGGTATGTAAACTTAAGAGCAGAGTTTGGGAGCACATGTCGCATGACGTGTATAAATCAATGATTCCCTAGGAGAGCTGTCTTAACTGGTCCGACTTTGAAAAAGGTTCCTGCACTACTTTGGTCCTACTTCAGCCCATTGAATATCATTGAAGTTGGATCAAAGTCGGATCATCATCTTAACTGATCTGACTTTGGCATGCGACTTGTGCTCTGAGGATCTTGAAGGTAAACTTTTATTTAAATATTTGCTCAAAGTGCAAATTCTGAACCGTGAGCAAAGCAAATTAGCTGACTGCATAGGCCTTTAGCAGAGACCACTTTCCTTTACTTTCACACCTTCATCATCAGCAGGAGTGCACATGGTGTTTCTTCAAGTTCTTTGCAGTGTAGAGTATGCATGCTCAGTGCTTCATCCCACATTGTAAAGGTTTGGGAGCTGGCAACTCATTAGCAGACCTGGACATTGACACATGGGTGGGGAGTTGGGGAACCTGCATGCAGTAGTGACCATCAGTGTTGCTATTTGCATATTAATTTTGGAATAACCTAGTCTGATACTGGAGGGACTACTACTACTAATATTGCCAGTTTGGGACTTATCTGCCCATAATTTTGCTTTTTATCTTCTATTGGTGCATGTGCAAAATAATGAGACAACTTGTTGTAATAGTGTGCTTTCCTATTTGAATTACAGAAGAGTGCTTTGAAGGGTAATGAGATGTCACCAGCCAGACGTGAAAAAACCTATTGCTGCAAACGTGCTGAACACCAAAGCAAGAAAATGTCACTTTCTCCTTCTTCAATGGACCCATCCAGCTCTTCCACTGAGCCGTTTACAGACCGCACTTTAACCTGCAATTTAGAATCACCAGGCAGAAAAAACATTAGACAGAAAATTAAAGAGACCGCTGAAGAAAATAAAAAATCTTCTGATGATATATGTTCTTCAGATATCCAGAGATTCTGTTCACAGTCTGGTGCTTACAGCGGAACAAGAAGTAAAATGTTAATTGCTACAAATGACAGTGTGGGAGCTCCTCCAAGTAAGTTATTTTTAAAATGTTTTACTAAAATTTTGGATTTCCCCTTACTTTGTATAATGTGAATGATGTTACACCAAGTAAATAGATGCCTAACTTATAGTGGGACTGTGATATTGTGGCGGACAGTCTGACACTAACTGACACTTTGTGGGAACCATTGACAATACAGTGATCAGTGCTAAAAATATGCACTGTCACTGTACTAATTACACTGGCTAGGAAGGGGTTAAACATCTAGGGAGATCAAAGGGTTAACACTTTGCTTAACCAGTGTTTGTGTTTACTATGTGTGCTGCTTTTATTAAGGGAAGTGATGGATTTTATTCCCTGCTTTGCAGTGACATAAAATCCATCACTTTCCCCCTGTCAGAACGTAACTCTGTTTTGTTTACATGGACAGAGCACCATTCTGTGTCTGCCCGACGTCTATTGGCTGGCACCCCCTGATTGGTTTGTGGTGTGCCAAATCACAGCACAGCGCGACGGCATGCCCCCTATACGGCACAGAGCGGCCGCCCTATCGCATGTATGGTGGACGGTCCACAAGCAGATGATAGAGATTTACACTGACCATGCCTCAAGCTGATATCCACAGTGATTTCTAATTCTAAAAACAGCATTTGATCATTCATTTTTTTTTTTCTCTTAAGTTGTACTGTCTAGTGATGAAGATGAGGCTGCCCAGAAAGAAACAAAACCAGGCTGTTCACATACTGTGAAGAAAACATCAGAACCGAGAAAGAACCCATGTCCTACTAAAGATGCTGAGCCAATGGTATGTAATTTAATATCATTCCTTCTATAGGCAGAGCATACCTTATGATACTGTGTCCCCTAGTGTTGGATAAATTAAAGTGGAGCCCCACTCAAAAGGGGAATTTCCACTTTAATGCCTCCTCCCTCTTTTGGGGAGGAGGGGGGAGCAGGTACCTGATTTTGACAGGTACGCGCTCCCACTTCTGTTCCGGTTGTCTTAGGCGATCGGAAGCGAAAGATCTTGTTCCCAAAGTCTTCTCGGACATATGACAGGCCCCAGAAGACTTCAGGACCAGTCACAGAGCGCAGCGCCTCTTGTGCAGTGGGCATCCGGCTGTGAAGCCACAAGCTGTCACAGCTGGGTGCCCATAGTGAAGATGCCGGTGCCGCCCGAGGGAGAACACAGGGAGAAAATGGCAGGGGTGAGTGCACCGCTCGATCGTGGGACAAGTGAGTCTGTGTTTATTAAAAGTCTGCGGCTTCTCTTTTTGTAGCTGCTGACTTTTAATAAACACAAAAATGGCTGGAACTCCGCTTTAAAGTGTGCTGACTCCAGCCACATAACAGCTGAACTGCAGCTTGATGAAATGATGGAATGATTTTCTGAACAAGGGGACACAAAAGGAAAGCCGATGGCTCCATGAATTACAGACTTTGTCCCCTAAGGGGCTTAATGAACAGCTAAGCCTCAATTGCTTTTCATTATTCTTTGGAACTTCTGGCTTACTACCTGATGCTTTTCACTCCCTGATTGATGGAGAAATTATGGGCAGAACAGTGATATATATATATATATATATATATATATATATATATATATATATATATATATATATATATATACATATACATATACACACATACACACTCCCAGACTGGATGGATATCCAGCTGATGGCCTCCTTTATACTTATGCTTTCTGGCCCTGATCTGTTTGGCAAACCTTTTGACATATACAGTATGTGCTAATTGCTATGTTTTGCCATTTTTTGACATTTAGGTGCTATATTTGATGGATTCTTCTGTCTGGTGTTATGGGTATCCACAACCTTTTTTCTTTAATAAATGCTTCAATAGCTTTCCATACTCACTTGTTCAGCCCTCAGAATCAATACTCCACAAGCTGTCTGGTTGTGGAGTATTGATTTATATTGCATACATCTGTATGTATTCCTATCTTTGTGCACTGTCAGTGTTTTCTGTGGATCTTTTATCATTTTGTTGCATTTAGACGCTATACTAGACTGAATCTTCTGTGAGGTGTTATGCGTGTCAAGAGCCTTTTTTTTTTTTTTAATGGAAGCCTCACTATGTTTCCATGCCCACTACTTCTGTTTGGGATGGCATGTTTTTTTGCCTTGAGGTTCTCATCATCATCCTTCCTCTACAACTATTCAGGTTTCTTCTATCTGGTTGTGGAGTATTGATTTACATTACGTACATTTGTATGTATTCTTATCTTTGTGCACTGTCTGTGTTTTCTGTGAATCTGTTGTCTTTGTCTTATCTTGAGTGCTATTCACACTCCTACAATTGCTTACTTTTGGCACACGTAAGATGTTTGTTCTTGGATTGTATTTTTGTGGCTATTTGGTAATTTGTCAATTGTTGCTATGTTGTCCTAGCATATCGCTTGTTTTATTATTTTTTTATATTACTAATTATGGGTGTTCCGTGCCTACCCAGTGTTTGCCATGTGCAGTGGTGGCCATCTTGTGCGTGTTTATAACATGCTTTGTGTTTTCCACTTTTTCCATTTTTTACGTAGGAGCTATATTTGAATAACTTGATTTAAGCTAGGATTTTGTTTATGTTGCCTTTTTGATTGACTATTGTGACTTGCTTTTGTGAGCTTTCTTTGACCTCTACCCTGTATGTTTCTTTTAACCCTTGTGCTGTGTGAGGTCACTAGGGGGTGTTGTTGGTGGATAGGACGTTGGGTTTATTAGTCTGTTCACTTCCAAGTTGTAGTGCCTTGAGAAAGATGGACGTTGAAAATACACGCTGCTGTTATATCTACCTCCTCTGCAAGACCCGTGAGTGCCCCTAAACCAGTTTGGGATTTACATAGATTTCTTTGTGGGCGAGCAACTGGGCATTTACTTCAAACCGAGTGCTGTGGTTACCCTTGGAACTGTTGAAAGTGGGTTGAGGTGATAGTCAGTTATTGCTTTCAAATAACAGTGGTAATAATGTTTGTGGCAGGAGTGTGTATGCAGCCTTTAATATCATCTGCAATCTGTTTATGGATTGTTGAATTTCCTACTTTCGTTGGATTAGACAAACCGTGACCCACGCATATTCTGTTCGGGGCAAGGTCCCCCTTTCCGGTCATGGCTCATTATACCCGGGCTGTTAGTACTCCCTGGGCTTTTAGACACCAGGCCTCGGTGTCGCAGGTGTGCAAGCGGCCTCTTGGGCCTCGGCACACACTTTCTCTAAGTTTTATAGTTTTATGTGCTAGCATCTTTGCATGCTGCCTCTGGCCGCAAAGTTTTGCAGGCGGCAGTGTAGGCACATCTGGCGCCTCCAGAGGTTCTTTGGGTACAGTTGTTATTGTTTACCCACCCCTCTTTTTGACACAGCTTGGGGACATCCCCACACATAATGAAGAGCTGCATCTGTCAGTGAACGTAGGAGAAAAAGGGATTTTATTAAAACTTACCTTAAAATCCTTTTCTCCGAGTTCACTGACAGACGCAGCACCCACCCCTCTGTGCTCTGTTTTTTGTACGGCTTGTGTACGAACTGAAGAGCTAGGCTATGGAGAGGGTTTATATGGGAAGAGAGGATGGCCCCATGGGAGAGGCCAGCTGTTTCTTTTCCTTGCCTAGTTAACTCCTAGTTGGACAAGCATAAACCCCACACGTAATGACGAGTTGCGTCTGTCAGTGAACTCGGAGAAAAGGATTTTACGGTAAGTTTTAATAAAATCCCTTTTTTCCCACTTCCCTTCAGTTGTGGGGCTCTTCCAGATTAACAGAGTAAATACATATAGGTTCCATGTATCTGGCTCTTCTCTGATCAGTGATTTTGTCTTGCAGGAGCACTCTGGTATTGTGGAAGATGCTATTAGCGCACCAGAACAGTCAGACAGCACTGTGCTGCAGTTAAAATTATTCAACATCTACTTTGGCAAAAAGAAAGGAAGGGCAACTGAATCAGCTAAGGTAATATAAAGGTTGTATTTTTGTCATTAACAGTATGATTAATTTTCAAAGGAATTCCTATTGTGTTTTGATTAGTTTAATATTTTTTCCTGCTGCCCGTTTCACCAAACGTCTCTCTGATTCTGGGAAATCCTCTGCTGAAGTCTGCAGGGAAACTGACTGGATTGAAGTGTTGATCTCCTGGCACTCCCATCTCCCACTACAAGACAAAGTGAAGACAAAGTGGTCAGCAAAAGGAACCAGTGAGAGCTGCGAGTACTTAGGAAATCAACACTACCAGAAATGTTGGTTTCTCTGCAAGATTTAGTAGATTTCCTATAATTAACAACCCACTACTTCGATATGCCACACACAGAAAATAAAGGAATAAAGTTATTGTAAAGTCTATTCTTTTTTTTTTTTTAAATGAACACATACTTGCCTGCTCTGTGCAGTTTTGCACAGGGCAGCCCAGATCCTCCTCTTCTCGGGTCCCTATTCATTGCTCCTGGCCCCTCCTTCCTGTTGAGTGCCCCCACAGCAAACAGCTTGCTATGGGGGCGCCCGAGCCAAGTCACAGCTACCTGTGTCCATTCAGACACGGAGTCGTGACCCGGGCCCGCCCCCCCTCTCTCTCTCCTGATTGGCTGAATAATTTTGATTGACAGCAGCGGGAGCCAAACGCGCCACACTGCTGTCTCAGCCAATGAAAAGGGGAGTCTCGGGCAGCTTAGACACTCCTGCAACATCGCTGGATAAAGATGGGCCCAGGTAAGTGTTTAGGAGGCTGAGGGGGGCTGCTGCACACAGAAGGTTTTTTTTTTATCTTATTGCATAGAATGTATTAAGATAAAAAAAACTTTCTGCTTTTACAATTCCTTTAAGTTATGATATGATTGTAACTTATGATCGGAAGTTATCAATTGCACTTCTCTTTCAACTATGCAATCTCATAATCTGATCAATTAAAATACGAACATATTTTTGAGCAAAGTATCTCAGTATTTCTGATCAAAATTTTACAACCCCGGCTGATCGACAAAGTTTGATTAAATCCAATCGAAATCAAGTCTTAGGCAGACTATGGGTTGCAGGTAAGAAATCCACACACTTTCCCCTTCAACACAGACAGTGCTGATAGGGGAATTTCTCCTGCCAAGCAATTGTCTGCTCTTGGTGGGGGGGAGGGGGGTTGCGGGGGAAGCTGCCCCCTGCCGAGAGAAGACTGTGATTATTGCTAGCAGCTAAAGCAGTTAAGCTAAGCTGCAAGTGAATCTGGCAGGCTGGTTGAACCCAAGCTGATTGGCCGATCAGCTTGGTGCATTCAGCCTCCCCACACACGCTTCAAAACTTCGCCAGTTCCTGCAGAACAGTAGCCTGCCAGCTTCAGTAATCACTTTGCTTCTTTCTGTGCAAGACACAATGACAGCTGAAGCTGCAGGTTTGAGGCTGGGTTTATACTGATATGACATGACAGTCATACGACTGTGAATCCAACTTTGCCCTGTGACTTGAAGTCCGACTTCCATCTGACTTCATTGAACAGGATCCAACTTTGATCCCGACAATACCAGGCACTGTGTGTCTGGTATGAATCTTGAAGGGGAACCCCACGCCAAAATTAAAAAAAAGAAACGGCATGGGGCTCCCCCTCCAAGACCATATCAGGTCCTTTTGGTCTGGTATGGATTTTAACAAAAAAATGGCATGGGGTTCCCCCCAAGATCCATACCAGACCCTTATCTGAGCACGCAGCCCGGCAGGTCAGGAAAGGGGGTAGTGATGAGCGAGCAACACCCCCCCCCCCTTTCCTTCTTTACCATACCAGGCCCCATGCCTTCAACATGGGGGGTGGGTGGGTGCCCCAAAGCACCTTGTCCCCATGTTGATGAGGACAAGGGCCTCTTCCCAACAACCCTGGCCGGTGGTTGTCGGGGTCTGGCCCCCCACCCTATGTGAGTAAGTATGGGGTACATTGTACCCCTACCCATTCACCTAAACAAAGAACGTGTCAAAAATAAAAACAGTACACAGGTTTTTGACAAAATCATTTTATTAAAGCAGCTCCGGCGTCTCTTCCAATTTCTTCTCCGTCCTCTGCTGATGTCTTCTCACTCTGCCGGTTCTCTTCCTCTCTCCGCTGATGTCTTCTGTCCTCTTCGGTTCTTCTTCTCCCTCTGTTCTCCCTCTGTTCTTCCTCTTTTCTTCCTCTGATGTTGACTCGACACTCTCTCCTGCTCTAATGCTAGGTCTGCTGTGTGCCATGACTTGTATAGCCATGGGGCGTGGCCATCTGGTGACTTCATCTGGAGTCCCCCTTGTGACATCATCGCCCCATCATACCATGGGCAGTGACGTCACAAGGGGGCGGGGCCTCCAGATGATGTCACTGGGTGGCCCTGCCCCATGGCTATACAAGTCATGGCACACGGCAGACCTAGCATTAAAGCGGGAGAGATCATCGAGTCAACATCGGAGGAAGAACAGAGGGAGAAGACAGTTGAGAGAGGCGAACCCGGCAGAGGGAGAAGACAGCGGAGAGAGGAGAAGAACCGAAGAAGGGAGAAAACATCAGCGAAGAGAGGAGGAGAACCGGCAGAGGGAGAAGACATCAGTGGAGAGGGGAGAATAAATCTGAAGACGCTAGAGCTGCTTTATTACATTATTATTATTACATTATTTTGTCAAAAACCTGTTCATTGTTTTTATTTTTGACACTTTTTTTTAGGTGAATGGGTAGGGGTACAATGTACCCCATACTCATTCACATAGGGTGGGAGGCCGGGATCTGGGGGCCCCCTTGTTAAAGGGGGCTTCCAGATTCCGATAAGCCCCCCAATGTCGGAGCATTTGTCGTACCAGTGTGAACCTAGCCTGATTGTAAGTTCATGTGATCAGTGCAATTGGCAGTCATAGTGATCACATGATTAAGAACCATGCAGAAATGCCAAGAAAAATAAACCTTTTTTGTGGATTGAAGTAGTACAGGAACCTTTTCTGAAGTCGGAGCGACTTCAGTAGTGTAAATTAAGACTCTCATTCACTTCAATGGGATTTCTTATGTCAAGCGACTTGGATCCCAAGTCGCTGTAGTGTAGTGTGAACTGGCTCTAAGTTTTTGTATACTATGCTGTTCATTTTTTTCCCCTTCAAAATAGTGTTCTAAAGTTTCTTTTCTTATTTTAAATGTTACAGTTTACTGCAACATCTATTGAAATTCCTTTAAAAGGCAAGTACCAAGTTTATCTTTACTTAAGAAAGCTAAAAGTTGTTTGCAGGCAAAATAGTATTTGCTGTGTCAATGCATGAAAACACAATTTCCAGTTAGCAGGAGAGCAGGAAGATGTTGTTAGATCACATCCAGCTTTATTCAATCTGGACAAAGTACAGTGCAGCCCCGCCTTTGACAGTCTTAGACGGGGCTGTCGTGTTCTTTGTCCATGTTTTAAAATTGGACGTCATCTCACATCAGCTATGCGTGACTTTGTTCTTTTCCTGCAGATTTTGTAGAGCATAGTTGGGCTCCTTTTGGGCATCACCTGGAGTTCCAGAGGCAAGGCGTTTTAATACAGGCTTTTAGCAGTGAAATCGTTCTACAGGTCTACAATTTTGTGTTCTCTAATAATTATGTTGCTGTTGTCTCGTCTCTTCTTGAGAGAAAAGTTCAGCTTCTGTAAGAAAATGCTGCAGTAGTGAAGCTTGAACAGCACTGTTGATTGAGTATGATTTAGAAGTTTTAGAATATTTTAGCAGGACAATTAAATGAAAAAAATCTGTCTGCCACCAGTAGACGGCTTGTTCACTTCTATCACCAATCTAAAAAATAAGGGGTTTATTCGTCTAGTATAGCAGGAAGGGCCAAGCATATCTGTGCTTTTTGCCCCTTAGGCAACTGTACATGGTTGATAGCACCTATACAAAAACCATTTATTTTAAGCTGTTTTAGGCTTGTAGGCCATCGTTACTGTAATGTATGGGAAACCATGGCTTCTGTGCAGTAGAACATGAGGACCACAAAGATACCCCTTGCCCCTTGTCACCGCACCCAGTGTGGTGGTTTTGAAAGCCATGAACTCATGTTAAAGCCTCCTCAAGTCCGGTAAAAGTGTCACCAGGTTTATTTCCTCTTCACTAATGTGCCAATGTCCTGTAACAAGAACTTGTACAGTAAATGTACCTACTTCTGATATACACATAATTAATTGTTCCATATCTATGACTGATCAGTTAATAACAAAGAATAATGACAGTGCTGGAGCATATGCTTTCAAATATGACAGGGTCTTTTAAATATGTGGCTTAAAGCTTAAAAAAAAGATAATTACTGCTGATGTTTAGTAAATATTTGAGCAGTAAGGGGAGAATAATAATTGAAGAATAATAAGAGTGCATATAAAACCCACATGAAGCAGCTCTGTCCTTGGCTTCACTGAAAAACCCAAAAGATTTGTCAGAAGGGTTAGCAAAATGCAGCTTCATTCTTTCTCTTATAAATAAAAAAAAAATCAAATATAAGTATTCACATGTTTCTGTTTGTTTTCACTTTCCATAATGCCCTTTAGAATATGCAATGATGTTTGCCCTTTCAAACAGGCTTTCCAATCAGGAAAAGCGGGCAGGATCGGATGGCGGTGGGTGTCAGCGGACATGTGTACGCTGACATCCGCCACTCCATAGGGGAGACTGGAGGGTCCGATCAGGTGCCCCTGTCAGTTTTTCAGGCAGACCTGATCAGACCCTCCAGTCTCCCCTATGGAGTGGCATCTGTCAGTGGACACATGTCCACTGACACCTATCGCCATCCGATCCTGCCCGCAAAGTCCAGACGGATGGTGGTCCTTATTTCCAGCCATCTATTGAATCAGATAGGATAGGATCGGATGAAAATGGCAGGCGGTCCGTTTCCACCAGATTTCCCCATGGAGGAGACTGTGTCCTTGTTCGCTCTGAACAGCGGTGCGCACAGGACCTGTCATCCGCTTTCTCAGCGGGGATCAGCAGAGCGAGCGGGAGGCGGTAAGCTGGAGGCGCCCGTGTGAAAGTGCCTTAAGCTATAGTTACAATATTGCTAAAAAGTACAAGTGAATGGGCCTTAACATCATTTTCCAAAACACTGAAACCTTGGAAATGGAAAAAAAAACACAAATGCAATGCTTACCTACTATATTCAGGCCCCATTCACATTACACGATTTAGAATTGTAGGCAGAATTGCTGTGATTCTGCCTGTGATTCCAAATCACGGCAAAACACTTGCTGCATGCGTTTAACAATTGTGCTAAGCTTGCTGCCCCAAAAGGACTAGAAGCTTCTTTTGGGCCACAAATACACATAGAGCAACCCATTGAAGTTGCCCTATATGCAACATGCAGAATCGTGAAAATCGCGAACAAGCACATATAAGCAGATCTTTAGGCAATTGAAAAAATACATAGGTAAAATACACTTAGATTTTATATCTGCAGCTACTCTTGTGATCCAGACAACCCTGCCAGATAACACAGCCAAATTCTGAATGTTCACTGCAGTTAACAAATACAGACTCATTCAGGACCGGTCTCGGCTTGTGAATGGACAATGTAATTGTCCTGTAATGTATATTTATTATTACATAGTGCAAATCAGTAAGAATTCTGATTTGTCTCAGTTTGATGACTCAGATATTTCTTCTGGTATTAAAGTGACTGTAAAAGTTTATTAATGTATTTTTTATAATAGACATGTCATACGCGCCTGCTCTGTGCAGTGGTTTTACACAGAGAGACCCTAAATCTCCTCTTCTGGTGTTCCCCACCAGCCATCTTAGCTCCTTTTCTTTCAGTGCCCCCATAGTAAGCTGCTTGCTATGGGGGCATTTGTGCATGCTCAATCTTGAGCCATGCTGCGTGCTTCTATAGACACACACAGTGTGGCTCGGCCCCTGCTCCACCCTCATAGGCTTTGACTGACAGCAGCAGGAGCCAATGGCTCTCACTACTGCTGAGTTTCCTGTAAGAGAGAAGGGGTAAAAGCTGCTGCAGATGGACACAGCGCTGGATTGAGATCAGGCTCAGCTAAGTGTTTAAGGGGGGCTGGGGGGGAGCAACATTTTTGTAAGGTTTTTTTTTTAATTAAATGCAGAGAATGCATTAAAGTAAAAAACCCTTTCACCTTTATAATCCCTTTAACCTTTTGGGTGAAGTTCCGCTCTTCCTCTTCATACCCCCCCACTCTTCTACCACACTTGGATTATATTTTTTTGGGGGGGGGAGCGGGTACTTAGTTCTAACAGTTACCTGCTCCCACTTCTGCTTGGATGACCTAGGCATGTCACAGGTCCCCGAAGGCTGTGGGACCATTCACACATAGTGCTGCGTGGCTCCTGCATGTGCAGTAGGCAGCTGTTTGTGAAGCCGCAAGCAATCACAGTCGGCTGCCCACAGTTAAGATGCCGGCACCAGGTACCCGAGGACCGATGAAGAATTGGTCCGGGTGAGGGCTGCGCTGGATCCTTGGACAGGTAAGTGTCTGTTTATTAAAAGTCGGAAGCTACAGTTTTTGTAGCTGCTGACTTTTAATTTTGCCACATCTACCTGAATTTTGCCACCTCTTTAAAGGATAAGGTAATCGTTACAAGAAAAAAAACGTTGGACACCGATAAACGGCCGTTTAGTGGCCTTTATGAATGTTTATCGGCATCCAGCGTTATATGTGATCAGTAGAACGACTCTTGAACGCCAATTCAGGGCGTTCAGATAACAGCCCAAAAATGCCACTGCTGTTAAACGACAATAAACGTCCATGTGTGCATGGACACATAGGATAACAACATAAAGGGGAGGTTTTGGACTGTTAAACAAAACGCCCAAATGACCATAAACGGTCGTTTATCAGCTTCAGTGTGCAAGGAGCCTGATAATGAATACATAATAATGTGTTCGGCTTTATTGATGCATTATCTTCCCTTTTATAGCATCTAATAATAAAATTAACAGCCGTCACATTTGTATTTATTTTTCTTGAAGTAAATGTTGGTGTAATTAATCTCAGGACGAAACACAAAATTCTTTGATAAGCAATATGTACCACATTTTACATTGGCTGTTTCTATCAGAGTGAGCTGTTTGCTGGAAGTAAGTAAGCGATGTGTATGTACTGTATAGATCTTTTTATCAAATACAATTTTTGCTGCAGTGCCCTTGCACAAAATTACATGTCTGTCAGTGGAGACAAGAAAGCTGCAGAAGTATGGATTGTGGTTAACTAAAGGAAGTGATTTGGTCAGAAGTAGTGCTGTTATTATCCTGTGGATGACTCCCGACTATGTGCCCATCATAGAGAGACGAATGGAACTGTCTGCTAAAAACCAAGCCTGTGAGTACTTTGATTCAGCTTTTCTAATGAAAGTATATTTTCACTTCCAGCTCAAACCTACTGTATTACCGTGTTATATTTCAACATTCAAGTTTATGTATTGCCAAAACTTTTTTATTATTCAGTTTTTGAAGGGTTAGAAACTATGTTAGGGTTTTTATTGTTGTCGATATCCCAGCTAGGTAGATTCAGCTCTTTATTTGTCCTGATCACATTGGGGTTTATTTACTAAAGCCAGAGAGTGCAAAATCAGGCTCACTTCTGCATAGAAACCAATCAACTTCCAGGTTTTATTGCCAAAGCTTAATTGAACAAGCTGAGATTAGAAGCTGATTGGCTGCCATGCACAGCTGCACCAGATTCTGAGTATTCCAGTTTTAGTAAATGTCCCCCATTGTCTCCGAGGTTTTAAAGGTTAGTGGAAATCCCAAATTGTAGAGCTGTCACCAGAACAAAAAGTGAGGGGAAAACTTCCAAATTTGGAAGCCTATTCCAGTGACAACGGTCTAAGAGGTGATTTCCCCTCATACAGTATTCTAAAGATATTTTTTTACTCGCTGTGCAAGAGATAGTGATAGAGGAGCTCTGGACATGGATTGTCACAGGTTATCACGTGCACATAGTAATTACTTGAGCCTGATTGGCCTTTGTTGGACAGCTCACCACAAAGACAGCGTTCCTCTAGGAGAGGACATTCGTCTGAGTTAAGAATTCCAAGTGCAATAGGTCAAAGAGAGTCCAATGGAGTCTCTTATTACTTCTACTGTGAACACCAGCACTGACTGTTATTTAGAACCTCCTCCGCCTCCATATCATTCTGGTTAAGAGTACTTTTTAAGTCCATTTAACTTTCATCCATTTCACCCGGCACAGATGAGGTTGCCCTGAAACAGGTTGGCTGATATTTGCCCCGCTTGTTTCAACCAGTTGAACAATAAAGACTTTGGTCTCATGGTGGATGTTTTTAGTTATTGGAATCTGAGTTTGTAATGAATAAGCATGACATTTCTTTGTCGGAAGGTTATGTTTGTAACACATAAGCTGGCTCCAGCTCTATTCCCTATAGTACTTTACACAGGTCACTTAAAAAAAACTTTGACTCATTTACTGTACACAAATCGAGACATGGGTGTAGCATTAGGGGTCACAATCACAACCCCACCCCTAGCTCCAGGGGGGCCCTGCAGCCTCCCTGTCATATTATCATATTCTCCACAAAGTCCAGCTCCGATCTGCCCTAGGGCCCCACAGCCACACTCCAGTTCTGGGCTTACACTTTGCCTTCCACAGTTCACACCCCTTTGTTCTCATTGGCTGGGGAGAAGCTGTGAACTATTTCCTGAATGGAGAGGAGCACAGGATGAGAGCAGCCCAGGACGGGGAAGTGTTTGTGCTGGCAACATGGAATGATAACCGAGCTTAGCAAGTTAAGAGGAGTAGAGTGCCGTCCTGTAGCCCTAATGGGACCAATGTCATTGGTGAGGTAAGACACTGCTCTTAGTCACTAGCTGGGATTCTCTGTACTCCACCACCTGGGTTGTCCACGTACTCAACTTCCCTGACAACTGGGAAAAGTGGTGGGTTGTAGTGGGAGAGAGGGGAAGGGGGCCAGGTCAACTTTTGCATCGGGTTCACAAGCTTCAAGCTATGCCTCTGAATAGAGACTTAGACCTCTTGCACACTTCAGCTCTTCTAAATACCTTTTTCCTGCCTCTAAACGTCTATGGGTGCATGGACACCGAGGCTAACATAGAGGGGCTTTTAGAAGCAGAAAAACACATTATTACCCACTTGGCCTCTGTGACCCTTATAAATTACTGTGGGGGGTGCACAACCCACTAATTTTCTGGTGATAAAAGCAGTGAGACCGAAGAGGGCACACAAGAATCATCCTTCTCTATAGTTTAGGTACGGTATATAAACAGAATTCTGCAGAATATAAAAGATGTATTTTAATGGCTAATTTTGCAGGTTTAACCTCTGCAAGCTAATTAAAGCAGATCTATTACAGATAAGTTAAACGTCTTCTATATTTTTGATAACTTCCAAGAACTAAAGTGAGCTCTATAAATTGCAATATTGGACAATTATGCTAATGGATGGTCAGCTAAAATAATTATTAACATATTGGGTTTATTTTGCTCTAATGAAACCTTATCTACTATATTTTCCTTTTCCCGGTAGCGAAATCAAATGAATTTATTTTTCTGGAGTTAGCGGAGCCTTGTACAAGCAAAGAGCAGTCTCTGATGAGTGAAATTATGGTGGAAGCTAGCAAACATGGTTCACCCTCTCTCGCTGAAGTGTTTAGCTGGGAGGAAATGTACTCCATGCTTGAGTCCTTACCATCTGAAGAGTGTTCCTTCAAGTTAAATTGTTATTCTGTTGGATCTAAACCACCTGAGGTAGGCTTCTAAGAAATTGCATACATTCTTGAGATTGAACCTGAATGTACAGAAGGTTATATATAGGGATGTACTGATACCAGGCATTTGAGCGTGTATCGGTACGTGTCCAAATGCTCCCGATATTGAAACCGATACAATTTGCGTCAATACAAAATGAAAGGGCTCAAATCCCTCTGCAAAGAATTGCATGCGGTTTGAACAGGAATGTGGTGCGATTCCTTTCCGAATTGCATACAATTTACCCCATTGCTCCTGTGTGTATGTAGAAAGGGATTAAAGTGCCATCTAGTGGGCAGTTTAAATGTTTTAACCTTGTTTAAACAGATGCCAACTGCCTCTCCATGCTGCCTCTGCCACCACAGTGGACACAAATCTTTTCAGTCAGTATGATCCCCCATCTAGCCTCCCCCACACCATCCCCTCAAGTCATTCTGCAAACCCCCCCACCTCCAGCTCATCTCCTGCTTCTATCCTGTCATCCACCGCCCCGCTCTTAGCCGGCTGAGATGCCTCTACCCTTCCCCCGTCAGCTGTCACCATGGACTATCTCCTCTCCCATCTCCTGCAAGTAGTTAACACACCAGTCTTCTCTCCCCCCAGCTCCCCCTCCTGCCCCGTACTTTTGTACATCCACACAGCAGGCAGGTTTGTCAGACCCCCCTTTTTTTTTCCTCCAGACAGTGGCAATGTCCACCACATTCCTTACTGTCTCACACGGCTATCTGCCTGCTTCTTACCAGTTCCCCACGGCATCGGTCTGTTCCAGACCCCAATTCTTTCCTCTCCCACCACTCTAGAATACCCTTTGCCCCAGCTTAGTTGCTATAGGTACACTTTAATCCCTTTCTACACACACACACACACACACACACACACACAGAGGGGGAAATCACATGCGATTTGGAAAGGAATCGCACTGCAAAGTATCTGACTCTGTATTGGCGAGTACTTGACCAAAAGTATCTACTTGTAATCGCTGATAAAAAAACGATATCGTGCAACCCTAGTTATACATAATCATGACAAAAATGGTTGAGCTAAGCGTTAAAAATTTTGACTGTTACTCAACAGTGATAGCTGCACTCGCCATACAGGTGCATCTAAAAAAATTATTATAGCATCAAAAAGTTAAAGGATATCTAAAGGTTCTTTAAAAACAAACAAAAAAAAACAAAAAACAAACATGTCATACTTGCCTCCCCTGTGCAACGCTTTTGCACAAAGCGGCCCTGATCCTCCTATTCTGGGTTCCCTCAGTGGGGCTCCTGGCTCTTCCTCTTCTCGAGTGCCCCATTGGAGAGGGGGAATTGGACGGGCGCACTCCCATGTCCTGCTGCTGGGTCCATTGACACAGACAGCAGGACTCGCCCTCGCCCCCCGACTCCCGCTTCATTGGATTTGATTGACAGCAGCGGGAGCCAATGGCTGCACTGCTATCAATCTATCCAATCAGGACCCGAGACACCGGCTGGAGCTGGTGTGCTCGTCCCCGTCGTTGGAATGATCGGGTTCAGTAAAAGGGGGGCTCTGGAGGGCAGCTGCATCACTGGAGGTTTTTCTCCTTAATGCATAGGAGAAAAACCTACCCATCAAGGAGAAAAACCTTGAGGGTTTAAAACCCCTTTAATTTATTTCAGTAATTCAATTCAAAAAGGGAAACTCATATTATATATATTTGTTACATATGTGATATATTTCAAGCATTTCTTTCTTTTCATGTTGATGATTATGGCTTACAGCTAGTGAAAACCCAAAATTCAGTATCTCTGAAAATTAGAATATTGTGAAAAAGTTCACTATGGTAGACTCCTGGTGTCCCATTCTATTCAGCTAATTAACGCAGAACACCTGTAAAGGTTTCCTGAGCCTTTAAATAGTCCCTCAGTTTGGTTCAGTAGGTAACACAATCATGGGGAAGACTGCTGACTTGACAGTTGTCTAAAAGACAGTCTTCAAGATTGTGTAACCTGCGGAACCAGATTCCAGTGATTTAGGCTGATTGTGAAGCCCAAGAACCGATCCAGCACTGGCGGCGGCTGGGCACAGAGATGAGTGAAGAAAAGATGGCCCTATGGACCGGAGCGATGTGATGGCGTCACTTCCAGTTCCGGCCCCATGTAAACAAGGCCATTTTTTTTTATGCAGCAAAAGATCAGTTTTTTTTTAATCTTTTGCTTTTAATGGTAGAGGAGAGATTTGGAGTATTTTAGAGGTCCTGTCATGCTGTATTGTTATCACAAGGGATGTTACATTCCTTTGAATAGCAATAACGGTGATCAATTTTTTTTTTCAAAGGGACAGTGTAAAAATTTGAAAATGTAATAAAAAAAAAAAAATGTTTTTAAGCTTTGCCCCGACGCGCCCGGTTATTCTGTAACAAGGTATGGCTATTAAATGTTAGCTTCTACTGCTGCCCTATACAGGGTAGTTTGCAGTCCGTCCATACATGAAGGGAGGACATTACTGCTGTTCATAAAAAAAGAGATCTGCTCATCAAAAAAATTAATAAAACATAGTTTATTTTTTTTGTCCCATTTTAGGCTAAGAAAGTAAAATCCACTTATAGACTTATGCAAAAATGGAGTGATGGTCAGTTTTCACTTTCTATGGTACCTGAACAACATAATGTATTGGGTGAAGCACATAGAAGTGGAGTTCCTATCAGGTGTGTATTTTCACCATCATAATGTTCCTATGTTTTGATACAAATGGGGTCTACAAATAAATTTCTTCATGGAAAATATTGATTTGGACACTTTTGCCTACTTATAAGGCTGCTTATGTTTAACAAATAATGCAACAAAATCTATTTTAAATATGATTAAAAAAAGAAAATAATGTTTGTTTGAAAACAAAGAACTGGGCTAACGGGGTGTGATATCTGTAATTATTTAAAGTAATGGGGTGTGATATCTGTAAATATCCCTAAAAACATACTATTTCTAAGTTATTCAGTGTCACATCACCAGTTTGCTGTTCAACCACTTGCCGACCGCGTAACGACTATAAGAGGCGACAGTGTGGCTCTGTCCCGCGAATTGCCGCTTATAGTCGTCATTCGCGGTCACGACTGAAGTCCGCTCTCTGCTGACGTCACCAGTATCAGTTCAGGCACCATGTCATCCCGACCATAATTATGAAAGTTAGCACTTTTCTTGAATTTTTTTTCCTTTTTAGGCCTGTCTATTTTTCTGAACTATCTTTACTTTTTATAATAGTTTAATTCAATTCATTTATTTTTTAACATCTGATAATCAATATTCATTTGAATGGTTACAAGTTACTTTGGTGATTTCTTGTGACATTTTGTGTTTAGCACGGTCAGTAACAAAAAAAAAATCATCAATAGGTTCTGGGATTTCAACACTTCTGACTTATTCCCGAAAAGCTTTTCACACAATACAAGGTTCCCCTCCAGTGGGAACCCAAAGAGTTCAAGGCATAAAACATACAACATAAGCACCAGGCTGAAAGGTAAAGGAGACCAAATCGCTTTAAATGTTTATCATGTGATCACATAAACTAGACAATGTTAGGCTGGTTTATGTGATGAACATTTAAAGCAATCTGGACGCCATTACCATTTCACCTGCGTCTCTTGTTGTTGTTATGCTTTTAGCAAGATAATGTTTTACGTGCTGAGGAGGAGCATGGACTGCTCAAAAGCTCAAGATTGCTGGACCCATGTAATTGCGTGCCCTAATCTACTGCTGTCAAATATATTACCCATCACTTGCCCTCTGGAACTTATATATGCATATAATATACATTTTCATGTCCGCTTATATATACATATAATACACCTTTTAAATTCAGCACAATTTACCATTTTTTTGCTGTATTTGTGGGACTTGATCCTCTGCTGGGTTAGTACTGTTCTCTATGATCCCAATAAAGTGTTTCTATACACACAATGTGACGGTAACAAAAACTGTAGCTACTGACTTTTAATAAACAGGCACTCACCTATCCAGAGATCCAGCACCACCGTCCCCTAGGGTTGGTTCTTTACTGGTCTTCAGGTCCCCGGTGCTGGCTTGTGAACTGTAGGAAGCTGGCTTCACAGCCGGATCCACGCTGTGCACCTTGTAAATGGACCCGCAGCCTTCTGGGACCTGTGATGTGTTCCAGAGGATTGCAGGCAGGCAGGGGATGAAGTGGGGGGCCAACTCCTGCTCCGAACACGGACCGAGCGATGCTCCTGTCCGGACCGGACTTTCAGTCCACCAGTGTACAGCACCACATCCCCACTCCTCCGCTCAGCAGTCATTGGTTACTGGGATCGCGAGAGTCCCTGCAAAAATGACGTTTCATGTGCGCCCTACCCCCTGCTGATTACTATCTTGTGGTTCCCGGCCGGGCTGTCACGTACATGCCCCTGCCCCCTGCTGTTTATCTCGCGGCTCCCGGCTCTCACTCAGCCGGCCGCAAGGTATAATGTGTACGCGCGCCCTGCCCCCTTCAGCAAGACTCCCAGCACAGCTCTTGCCCCCTGCAGCTTGTTTCCTCTGCTGGATCCTGATCCCTGCCTGCCTCAAGGTGTGCGGGGTGTTGACAGGGGCACACTGATGGGCACATTTAATGTAAGGTTCACTCTGATGGACACAACAAAATGTGCCCATCAGAGTGCCCATTAACATAAAATATGCCCATTAGTGTGCCCTTTAACATAAAATAAGGGCATTCTCCCACATTTTATGTTCAGGTTCACTCTGATGGGCATATTTTATGTTAAGGGGCACACTGATGGGCATATTTTATGTCAAGGAGCACACTAATGGGCACATTTAATGTTAAGGGCCACACTGATAGGCACATTTTATGTTAAGGGGCACGCTGATAGGCACATTTTGTTGTGCATACTTGTGTTGGGGGGTGAATGAAGATGCTGCTGATGAACTCTTCATGTTAAGGTTCAGTTAGGTGAGGGCTGTTTAACGCTGGGTTCACACCTATGTGGGTTTCCCCTCATCCAATTCGCATAGCAGGAGATTGTGACCAGCTCTCTATGGTTCACACATCTCCAGAGCAGCTCCAGTGCGAATTGCACAGGAGTCCTCTGTGTCTTTTGGTCCGTTTCAGGTCCGAATTCAACCCAAAATTCGGGCTGAAATCAGACTTGAAACGGTGAATGGAGACGCACCTGACTACTTCTGGGAGCTGCTGTGTTCTCCAGTGTGAACCCAGCCTGAAATAGCAGATCACGAAAACTAAATATAATACAGGGAAATTAAAACTAAATTGGTGAGTGCAAATCCTTGTGACATTGACTAAAGAGCTTTATTTTTCAGATTACTGGTTTATCCTCCTCCTCCAACAAAAGGAGGCCTTGCTGTAAGTAATGAAGATTTGGAGTGTTTGGAGCATGGAGAGTTTCTCAATGATGTCATCATTGATTTTTATCTGAAGTGAGTATCTCTGTCTTTCCTGTACTGTTAGGCCTCATGCACACATTTTTGGACATTTTTACAGATGCTTCAGATGTTTTTCCTGCAATCAATAAACTCCCCATCGTGTTATCCTATTTGTTCATGCACATTGCTGTTCTCAACTGTTTTGGGCAGGGACGTTTTTGAGCTGTAAAAAAAACCCCAAGACTAGTGGGTTCTGAGAGACATTTTTCAGCTGTAAAAATGCTCAAAAAACGCTAATGTAAAAACAAAAACGCTACTGGCATTTTTATAACATTTAAAACATCATGTGTGCACGAGGCCTTATAGTTAGTGTTGGCTTAAAAAGTACTGTTTTCAGGCCCTTTTTATTCTCCAGAGTATCTGCTTTTGAAAAATATTTAATGTTTTGGTGGTTCTAAATAATTTTCTAGTAAAAAAAAGAAATGTTCATTCGTGGTTGTTACACTCTTCTTACACTCTTTTAATGTACAGCCATTTTTAAAAAGCAGTTTCTTTGGAAAAATAGACTTTAACCACTTCCTTACTGGGCACTTAAACCCCCCTCCTGCCCAGACCAATTTTCAGGTTTCAGCGCTGTCGCATTTTGAATGACAATTGCGCGGTCGTGCAACGTTGAGACCCGTCCTCCCCCCAAATTCACGGGTCATTCCTTCACCAATTTCAGATAAAAAGGTTTCTTTGACGAAAAATTTTTACCGACATGTAATTTTCTCACATTCTTCTCACATTGTTGGTGCTTACTTGTAAAGAAAAAAAATGATCTTTTAATAAATCTTGGTGGTTTTGTAATTTATAAAAAGTTTTCGTCTATGAGACCTCTTATTTTTCCCGGACTTTTGTCATGAAAAATTCGGTTGTGATTGATATTCCGGAGCACGTGTGTACTACAAAATTTACAATATTTTTACGGTCATCGCAAAAACAAAAATGTAATCGCAAAAAACTCGTAAAAATGTCGACTT
>BLSH010224154.1:544238-561553 GCA_018402905.1 Glandirana rugosa | reverse complement strand
CCAGACCAATTTTCAGGTTTCAGCGCTGTCGCATTTTGAATGACAATTGCGCGGTCGTGCAACGTTGTACCCAAATAAAATTGATGTCCTTTTTTCCCCACAAATAGAGCTTTCTTTTGGTGGTATTTGATCACCTCTGCGGTTTTTATTTTTTGCGCTATAAACAAAACCAAGAGCGACAATTTTGAAAAAAGAACAATATTTCTTACTTTTTGCTCTAATAAATATCCAAAAATAAAAAATAAAAAAAAAATTATTCATTGGGTTTGGCCGATTTATATTCTTCTACATATTTTTGGTAAAAAAAATCGCAATCTGCGTTTGATTGGTTTGCGCAAAAGTTATCGCGTCTACAAACTATGGACATTGATTTATGGCGTTTTTATTATTATTATTTTTTTTACTAGTAATGGCGGCGATCTGCGATTTTTATCGGGACTTTGATATTGGGGCGGACATGTCGGTCATTTTTGACACTTTTTTGGGACCAGTGACATTTATTCAGCGATCAGAAATTGAAATGTCCACTGATTACTGTATAAATGTCATTGGCAGTGAAGGGGTTAACCTGCAGGGGGCAGTGAAGGGGTTAACAATGTTCCCTGGGTGTGTTCTAACTGTGGGGGGGATGGGCTGGTCGGGACATAACAGATTTAACTGATCCCAGTGACAGGGATCAGTAGATCTGTTTGTCCCCTGTCACAGAACGGGGAACCGCCGTGTTTACATCGGCGGTTCCCCGTTCTACAGCTCTGTAAGGCGATCGCGGGTCAGGAGCGGACATCGAGTCCGTCCGACCCGCGGGCACGCCCACGTAGCGTGCGGCGGCCGCGCGCGCCGCCGCCGCCGCCCAGTGCGCGCAGGGAGCGTGTAAAGGGGCGGACGTCCATGGACGTCCACCCGGATTTTCAGATCCGCGCTGTAGATGTCTTTCGTCTATAGTGCGGATCTCTACAGGTTAATGAATTTTAGTGTACACAAATACAATATGATACTCATTTTTGGTAAAATATAAAAGCTGATGTTACTCTGAGTAAGTAGATACCTAACAGGTCACGTTTTAAAATTGCACACGGCTGTGGAACCTCGACAAACTACAGTACCTATAAAAAAAATCTCCATCTTACCAGTTTAGCGTTACATAGGAGGTCTGGCACTAGAATTATTGCTCTCACTCCGACGTTCATAGTGATACCGCACATGTGTGGTGTAATCACTGTTTACATATGCGTGCCAGACTTGCGTTTGCATTTGCGCATGATAATGGGAATAGGAGGGCCCTGCTTCTGGAGCTTACAATCTAAAGGGAGGGGTAGGAGGTGCTGTACAAAAAGTAATAGCTGTGGGGATGATCTGATGGAGGTGACTCGGGTACAGTTCTCAGGTGGAGGTGGGGCAGGCTTCCCTGAATAAGTAAGTTTTCAAGTATATTATTTATTTTATTTAAAAAATGTTTTTTTGTAAACTGTCCCTTCATTTTTTCTGATAGTACTATCACAAATTATAATCAACCCTGAGCTATTGTGCTAGGATTATTTGGTCTCTCTCTCTCTCTGACGTTCATAGCGATACTACTGCAGATACAACCATGATCCTGGTTTAACCACTTGCTGCCCTGGACGTTTTTATACAGCAAGTGGTTAAACTAGAGAGGCCTAAAAGAAGAACAAAATTAATAAGGGGATTCGGAGGACCCCAGATTCAGTTTATTCACTCTAGAGGCGCTTAAGGTGGGTTATGAACACAATGTAGAAATATATCAAAGTTAATTCACACTGAATTCACTTTTCACCATACTGCAACCACGTATACCGGCCGTGGTGGCAAGCAGTATTACCCGCTGACCATGACACGCCCCTTTATTTTCATTTTGCTGCAGTGTATATGTGGCTGTCCAGTGACCTTTGCCTGGTTATAACAGGCAGCTTAATTAAGTGAAATATGCGCCTCAGTTGCCTGGTTTTGCTGTCCGACAGTGCCCATGAAAGGAGCTTTAGCCCTTGTTCACATTGGAGCAATTTGTCATGCGATTTGAAAGGTCAAATCGCATGACAAGTGGCACCCTATTGCCAGCAATCGCACTGTTTAAATTGGTTTGAAAAAGTAATTCCTGCACTACTTTTGGCGATTTCGGGTGCAACTTGCATACACCTCTGTGCATGAAGCTTCACAGATGTCTTCCAAGTCGCGCCTGAAGTCGAACTGACATGTGACTTTGCAATTGTGTCATTTCAAATGAAGTCGCACTCAGTTTTCTATGTAGGCATTGCACCCCTCCCCCTTCTCTCGTATAGAGGGAAGTTTTAATTTGACTGATGGTACATTAAGCAAGCAGAGAAAAAGAAAGTTACATATCACAAGCATCCGCAAATGCATTGTGGGTGGCAATGTAATGAGCTGTGTGAATTGTGTCTGCAGTGGATTAAAGTGCACTCAGACTAAACTAAACTTGACGTGAGAAGTACATGCTGCGAGCTGACCTCTCCATTTGAAAAAAGCTAGTTGCCTGGCTTCCAAGCACCTGCTTTGGCTGCCAGATTCAAAGGCCTCTCATTTCAAGAATAAACATGAGGAATTCTTGACCTTTCCCAAAAGTTTGGTATATGCTTATTTCAAGGCAGAGCTATCAGTTTCTGGAGGACAGCAATGGCAAAGCCCCATCTTTCTCATGAATTAACTAAATGGATAATGGTGTTTACTTCTGAGTCTGTGTGATTATTGCTGACGTGGCAGCTGTTCCCTGTAAAGCTAATGCTTGCTGGATAATGCACAGGAAACAAATATGCTTTACTAAAAGCTATACTAAGCATATTATCTAGTCAAGGATAAATGATATCAAAAGTAAGACCTCACGCACACAGGACGTTTTTACAGCTGCTGTTTTAGCTTCAGACGTTTTTTCCTACAGTCAATAAACTCCCCATCACGTTATCCTATGTGTTCATGCACACATAGGCTCTTATCAACAGTTTTTGGCTGAGACGTTTTTGAGCTGTAAAAATAACCCAAAACCAGTGGGTTCTGAGAGACGTTTTCAGCTGTAAAAATGCCCAAAAACGCGGCTCACCATCGCTTTTGGACGTTTTTGATCCATTGAAAAGAAACGCGGAAAAACGCTAGGGCAATAGCACTGAAAAAAGCTGAAAAACTTACTACAAAGCTACTGATGTTTTTATAACGTTATTTTAATGTCCTGTGTGCATGAGGCCTAAAGCATAAAGGGAATTATTTAAGGGCATAGTAGACACAAGTGTTGATGCTTGCACCTTTTGCTATGTTTGCCTTTTCTACATTGATGATAAGCAAAACAAACAATTAAAAAGTATTTATTATAAAAAGATTGACAATAATCTAATGCTATGTGCTATTAATGTGTGGGGATTGCTGACTCCAATTGCAATTTTTATTTTGCCTCCCCCAGATACCTCATGTTGGAGATATTTCCGAAACCCTTTGCTGCCAGATGTCATATATTTAGTAGCTTTTTCTTTAAGTGCTTAACAAGAAAAGAAAACAGTTCAAGTGATAACACAGACATATCGTAAGTACAATGCTCATTTTTTATATTCATTGTTTTACACTTGATAGTATTGCAGTTTGTGATCATATGCAGAAACCCACAGATCAGGTTTTTACAGCCTTAAAGTGGTTGTAAACCCCATTCATGAAATTTGACCTAGGCACATATATCTGTAGTGTTTACTTATCTCTTCCAAAAGCTCTAAGTCCCGTGTCTTTCTGGTACTCTGTTCCTCTATTATCAGCATAACTTCTGACAAGTTCTCTGACACACGAGATAAAAGCAGCTGGAAATTTGTGTTGGGGAAGGAACTTAGAGATAGATTAGCAGAGAGCTGGTCTATTCACAGCACAGCTCTGCAAGTTTCTTCATTCCTCTGCCTATGTGGAGTGGGGGTGTGTCCCTTTCCTCCAATCAGCTGTCACACAGTGTATGTCCAGACTCCACACCCACTGCTGAAACAGGAACAAAGATTTCTAACACGATGTACACTTTCTTAAGAGTGAAGAAAGGGAAAGACAACAGATATACATGTAAAACTTATGCAGGGAGATTTGTTTCATCTCTGTGTATCATCTGAGGCTGTTAACTTCAATGGGTATAGGAGAGGGTTTACATCCACTTTAAGGATTAGTTTTATTCCACCCTGCCCTTTTTTTGCAAACCTCCTCTTGCTTGCCATGCAGCGCTGTCCTCATTGTATGATTAAGCCCTATGAGTGGGTCGAAACATTTCAGAGGAGTATAGTCAGGAGTAGCTTGGGCTGAAGCCATATTTTTACCTTTCTGTATAGTAGCCAAGCTCCAGTGTACGGAGCTTCCACCTTCTGTCTTCTTTATTTGATTCTGCTAGCCTGGATGAGCTTATTTTGAAATCCCACACCCATTTTGTTTTTTGGATTGCAGAGGGAGACTTTAGTGCTTTGATTGCAAGTTCTTTGCATAGCTGTCCTCGATTCAGCAGATCCAGCATTGTCCTGCTGCATTCCGCTGCGCAGTTGTGACAAGGCCACCATCTTAATCCACCTTCATCACTGTGAGCTTGGCTGCCTCTTCCAGGTTAAGGAAGCTAGCCCACAATGACGCACGCCAGCTTCTCCTACTGGCCATTGTTTGTTTTACTCCTGCAGCCTTCTGGGATATGTGATGTAGATATCCCTGGAGGCTGTGAGAGTTGGACACATCATTCTCACCTAGGCCAGATGAATATATAAAGAAGTACACAGCGACAACAAAATGGTGGGGGCGAATGTGGCAGTGCGGGGGTAGCCAGGAAGGTAAACTTACCGAGTGAGGGTCCGCTTTAATGCTGATGATGATCAGCAAATCACAGCAGATCATATACAGCCTCAAACACAGCTTTATACTGTATGTCTCAAGCAGTGCTCATGTCTGTGGTGCTACATGTATATATATCAGCTTGTGTGTGGCCATCCTAACTGAAGCATATAAATATATTGAAGATAAAATAACCTAAGGTGGGGCTTTGGGGGCATGAGATTTACAATAAAAACATAAAAACTTTATTAATCCATAATAGATAAAATACAATACATTTTACACAATACTTTTTTTAATTAAAAAAGTAGAAAATCACTTCATAGGCAATAACATATATTATCGTTTATACTGATTCTTCTTTGCTCAACGCGTTTCTTAGACATAATCTATGTCTAATCAGTGGGGGCTTATTAGTGGGGACGCATCTGGGGTTGAAATCTACCATTCCCCCTCCCCTCCAACCACACCCCCCCCCACACCCCGCACTGACCGTTTTGAGCACTCTATTCAGGCGATTCACCGCCATTTCGTGGTGGATCACCATTTGTTTACCATCATTTTGCCATAGCTCGGCATGTTTTGATGTCAGCGGCCATTTGTCTGTAGCCCATGCGGTTTTCAGCCTGTGGTCTGGCGGCCCCCAGTGGCTTTTCTCGGTATTACGGGGAAGTGATAAAAATGGCAGAGGCACTTCCGTTTTCGCTTGGACAGCGTGGCTGACGGACGCAGCGGTGCAGGCTCTTGAAGTGGAGTATTTTTTCATTGCTCATTCCGGTCACAGAGGCATCAAAAAACAGCAAGTATAGCTGGCTCTCCCTGGGTGTTGGTAGCGGTGGGTGCAATCCTTCCGGGTCTCCCAGGCTGATTGGTGGGGTAGAGGTGGTGGTCACACAGTGGGGGTGCTGGAAGTCTGGGATGTCAGAGGCCGGCAGTGCTATGGCAGGGGTACCTGCGGAGCAACAATCCACGCCGGGGTCCCTGGTGTCCTTGGAACAGCTGAGGGCAGTATTTGGTGAATTCTTTCCCCGGGCGGGGGACCCGACTCCGGGGGGCCCCAAAAAACGCCCGCCCCCCGTCATTCTTCGGGGGAGGATTCGGAACCAGAGAGCGCCTCGGTGGTCGCGGGAACCCCTGTGGAGATATCAGAGGGTGAACTGATACCCTCAGATGGTGAAGATGATCAGGGGGCTTCATCTTTGTGCGACAAAGCGATAGTGGCTGCCCTGATCACTGATATTCGCGAGTCCATGCGGCTTGACCAAGCAGGGGAGTCGCATGAGTCCGCATATATTTATGGTTCGCTTAAGCCCCCTAGGTCCCTCAGGACCTACCCTTATGATCAGGTTTTTGAACAAGCGGTGTTCAAGGAATGGCTGCGGCCGCAAAATTCCTTTGCTTTACCCAAAAGCTTTGCTATTCGCTACCCTTTTGAGGATAGTTTTACTAAGAGATGGGCTTCCCCAGCAGTGGACCCACCGGTGGCCCGTCTGAATAAGGCAACGACCATTCCCTTGGAGGGGTCTCCGTCTTTTAAAGAGGCGGCCGATCGCCGCACGGAGGCAGTGTCTAGGGCACTGTTCTTGTTGGCTGGGTCAGCCATGCGGCCAGCTCTGGCTGCTGCTATGGCGGTGCAATCTCTTTTCGAGTGCGCTACCACATTACACTCCGGTTTGACTTGTGAGTGTGCGCAGGCTGAGGTGCAACGGGCACAACACTTGGAAGAGGGTCTCCACTACCTAAGCTCTTACAGATCTTCCCTTTCAGGGAGGGCGTCTGTTTGGTCCACAGTTGGATGAACTCATTAAGGATTTCACGGGAGGGAAGAGTACTTTCCTTCCAGAGCCGAAACGGCGGGATTTTCGCCGTAGGCAGGGCCCTGTTTCTTCAGGCCAGAAGAAGTTTTTTCGTGCGCCCGGCTCAGCAGGTAAGGGCTTCAAGTCCGGTAAGGCTTCCGCTGGGCCCAGTAAAAGGCCCTGGCAACGTAAGTCTGAAAAAACGAAGGATAAGTCAACCTCCGCATGATGGGTTGCCCCCGCCTGACTCTCGGGTGGGGGGGCGGTTACTGGGGTTCGCAGACAGATGGACTGCCCGCATCACCGGTCGGTGGATGCTGGAGGTGGTGTCCGGGTACAGGATAGAATTCATCTCTCTACCCCCAGAAAGGTTCTTCCCTTCGAACTTAAGACTCCCTCAGGGGCGTCAGAAGGCGCTTCTAGGCGCCGTTCGGGCGCTTGCCGAACAGGGGGTGAGTGTACCGGTACCCACGGTGGAAAGATTTTTCACGGGTTTTACTCAAACCTCTTTGTAGTGCCCAAAAAGGGCGGTGTCAGGCCAGTTCTGGACCTGAAGGCACTAAACTGCTTTGTAAAGACAAAAAGATTCAGGATGGAGTCCATCCGCTTGGTCGTGTCCGCCCTGCACCAAGGGGAATTCATGGCGTCCCTGGATATCAAGGACGCGTATCTCCACGTTCCAGTTTGTCACAGGCACCAGCATTTCCTGCGTTTCGCAGTGGGGGATCTGCATTACCAGTTTGTGGCTCTCCCCTTCGGTCTGGCTTCGGCTCCCCGAGTATTCACCAAGGTGGTGGCCCAGATGCTGGCGCTGTTGAGACAGAGAGGTGGTAGCATACCTCGACGATTTACTCCTGAGAGCAGAGTCGGCCGCAGCTCTGGAGGAGAACGTGATAATCACGGTGTCCACATTAAAAGATTTCGGTTGGCTGATCAACCTGCAGAAGTCGTCGTTGTCTCCATCCTGCCGTCTGGAATACCTGGGTCTGATTCTGGACACGGTGCAGGCAAGGGTGTTTTTACCGCCAAAGAAGCTCCTGACACTTCAGGCAGCAGTGCGCAGTTATCACGCCAGTGGTCCTCCTTATGGTTCTGTATGCGAGTGTTGGGGCTCATGGTGTCGGCTTTCGAAGCGATACCTTACGCCCAGAGTCACACTCTGCTCCTGCAGAAGGCGATTTTGTTGCAATGGGACAAATCTCCCCTATCCCTAGACAGACTGATCAGGTTGGATCATCAGTCCCGGGGATCCTTGGTTTGGTGGATTTGGGCTCCAGCCCTAAAATTAGGAAAATGTTTCCTCCCCCTCAATTGGTCGATAGTAACAACGGATGCCAGCCTATCGGGCTGGGGAGGGGTCCTGGGTCAGTTTTCTGCCCAGGGCCGTTGTTCAGTTCAGGAAGCTTGTCTTCCGATAAATGTACTGGAGCTGAGAGCGATCAGACTTTGTTTATCCCGTTGGTCGACAAGGCTGCGAGGCCTCCCTGTCCGGGTTCAGTCGGACAATGCCACGGCTGTGGCATATGTGAACCATCAGGGCGGAACAAGAACCTCGGCAGCAGCCGCAGAGGCGGCTCTGATCCTTCGGTGGGCAGAACTTCACGTGCCAGCTCTCTCCGCAATCTACATTCCAGGCGTGGAAAACTGGCAGGCGGAATTCCTCAGCCGCCGGACTCTGGATCAGGGGGAATGGTCCCTACATCCAGAAGTGTTCCGCCAGATTTGCCTCAAGTGGGGCACGCCAGAGGTGGACCTCATGGCCTCCAGATTCTTGGTCCTTGGTACGCCGATGTGGTGCGGATGGTGGCAGATGTATCGTGGCGTCTTCCACTTCGGGAAGACCTACTCTCTCAGGGACCCATCTTGCACCCTGCTTTACCCTCGCTGGCTTTGACGGCTTGGCTATTGAGTCCCAGGTGTTGAGGGATAGGGGTGTCTCTGACTCCGTGATCCCTACTATGATTAAAGCGCGTAAGGGTTCTTGCAGTGCTGTGTTCAGAGTGCTGACTTTTCTGCAGCAAGGACTGGACAAGAACCTGGCGTTAAGTACGCTTAAGGGTCAGATTTCGGCCCTGACGGTTCTTTTTCAACGACCCTTGGCGTCACATTCGTTGATCCGTACTTTTGTACAGGGTGTACATCATGTGGCTCCTCGGATACGGTCACCTCTGGCGCCGTGGGATTTGAATCTGGTGCTTTCTGTGCTTCAGAAGCCACCATATGAGAATATTAGCGGCATTCCCTTACAGTTGTTGTCGCAGAAAGTGGCTTTCTTGGTGGCTGTTACGTCCTCTGGGCGGGTGTCTGAGTTGGCAGCGTTATCCTGCAAGTCACCTTACTTGGTCCTTCATAAGGACAAGGCGGTTTTGCGACCTTCCCCTTCTTTTCTTCTGAAGGTGGTTTCTTCTTTTCATTTGAATGAGGATATTGTTCTTCCCTCATTGTGCCCGCACCTGTCGCATCCCAAGGAATTTGAACTACATTCTTTGGATGTGGTGAGGGCCTTGCGGGTGTATTTGTTTTCTACAGCTTCTTTTCGGAAGTCTGATTCTTTATTTGTGCTGACGGAAGGTTCGCGCAAAGGCATGGCGGCCTCGTCAGCTACCATTTCTCGTTGGATTAGGAAGACGGTGACTCATGCATATGAGGTTCGGGGCAAGGTTTTCCCTTTTCCAGTCACAGCTCATTCCACCAGGGCAGTTAGTACTTCCTGGGCTTTTAGACACCAGGCCCCAGTGTCTCAGGTGTGCAAAGCGGCTACTTGGGCCTCAGTGCACACGTTTACTAAGTTTTACAAAGTTGATGTTTCAGCATTGGCGGATGCTGCTTTTGGCCGCAAAGTTTTGCAAGCGGCTGTGTAGGCGCGACTGGTGCCGCCTGAGAGGGCTTTTTTTGTTGGGTACAGTTGTTATAGTTGCCCGCCCCTCTTGATTGGAAATCCCCACTTGTCTAATGAAGGGCTGCATCTGTCAGTGAACGTAAGAGTAAAAGGGATTTTATTATAACTTACTGTAAAATTATTTTCTCTGAGTTCACTGACAGACGCAGCACCCACCCCTCTGTTGAGTTTGTATGGCTTGTTATGAACTGATATGCTACTGTCTAGCAGGGGGTTATATGCTAAGGTGAGGACAGCCCCCTGGGAGGGGCCAACCTATGCTTTTGTTTTATTTTGCCTAGTCTACTCCTAGTGATATGAGCATAAACCCCACTTGTCTAATGAAGGGCTGCGTCTGTCAGTGAACTCAGAGAAAAGGTTTTTACGGTAAGTTATAATAAAATCCCTTTTTTCAGGAGCCATCAGTATTGTCTATAGTATGCAATAATAAAAATATACAATAATTAATAACACAGTATACTATCCCATTGCAATACGATCCCTAGTTCACCAAGCACACCACACGGGGGTAGAATGTGCATGGGTCCATCTGGGGACACTCGGGGCGCCCATCCCCACACATCTATCACCTCCTCCCTCCATATTCCCCCATCTCTAGCCAATCCTCAACTGTACCCCATATGGTTAATATTTCCTTTCTATTCTATATAGAACATTCTACGAAGCTCATATGTATAGGTGTTATATGATGGAAACCCTAAATATGTTCTGACAGCATAATGGGAAGGCTGTATCAGAGCATGCATATTGCAAATCCTTTCACACATAAATCACACTTATACATAGTATACAAATCTAAATCCATGCAATTACCTTATAAGACGCATGTCAGCCATCAAGAGTGTAGTTAATTTAGGCAAGATATCACAGACTCGCATATGTGAGGACGAAATATTCCCAAACTCTCTTTGCTGTACCTCCCCTAAAATGAGAGTGCTGCTATACTATACAGGTAAAAAGAACAAATGTCTACTCAGGATTAAGATACTCAATGATAGCCCAGAATAATTGTCTAAATTCATAGAATTTCAAAAATTATCTTCTGTATAATCTTACTGAGGTTCAGTTGTGGTTATAGGCATGTACCAACAACACCCTAACTTCAAAATTCTCATAAAGAAAAGCCCAAAGGAACAGCCACAACGTATAAAAAAACAGCGCTTAAATGTCACTATTTAGCCCGATCAAGCAATCCTGCAAGCAATAGGATCAAGTGGCATAAAGTTAATGAGCTAATGGGAAAAAAAAATGAAAGATGCATCCACAACTTAAATAGTGCTTAAATGTCATTATATAAATTTAAACAAGAGTCCCGTAAGCAAATAAAGGTGAATGGCATACAGCATACAGCCTACAGGTTTACCTCAACCCAGTAGTATAAAACGCCGAACACATAAAAATGATCATCAAGGTACAAGCGCGCGCGGGGGGGAGGCAAGGCTATCATGTGGTGGGTCACACCTAAATACAACCCATAAGGGCCTCACAGAGCCAGTGCAAATGCTTCCTCACATGCCCAGTAAGCGATGACCCCAAACCTAAGGATATAACCTCACCACTGTGACCCCTAGGTCCCGGAGATGCACAAAGCAATGGAAAACCGGAGCATGCGCACTACGCTGCCAAAATTGTCCAAAAGGACAAAATCGGCTCCTTACTAAAAGACAACTGAGTTTGGCACTGGACATGACTCAGCCCTCACAAATGAGTGGCCAGCAAATCATAGGCTAGCATACAATGGGATGAAATTATAAATAAATGCACAAAACTCCAACCACAATAGCGGCATATTGAGTTACACATATAAATCTCTTAAAGTGACCACATTTTTATTGTAAATTGTCATGTCTCCAAAGTCCCATCTTAGGCTATTGTATCTTCAATATATTGACACATTTCAGGATGTGGCACCATTTTTGCAGTAATTTTAGAGGAAGCATTTAAAGCGTAATTAAACTCCCGCTCCACTTTTTTTTTTTTTTTTTAGCGAGTCCCCAGGAGGTTTTGCGTCATAATGTGATAGCGTGCCGACAGACTTACCTGTTACATAAAGCCCTTCAGCACTGTACTGCCAGTACTCCAGTTGGCCAGAGGCGCTGCTATCTTCTCCTGGTCTCCCATCCGGGTTCTGTCTGTTCAGCCGCTTGAATGGCTGAGCTGTGATGTCACTCCAGTATGTGTACACAAGAGTCGTATCATTCCGACACAGAGTGGGGATGCAAACATATGCTTCTGCATGCATGGCTCAGTGTACCATACAGCTGACAGGCAGAGGGAAGAATGTATGCAAGAAGAGACCAATAGTGTCATATAAAAGCTACCTGTCAGCTTTTTTTTTTTAATGTGACTTTAAAGCTGGCCATACATTATACAATTTTCTTGTTCGATTTTCTTTTAGATTTACCTTCAACTATATAATGCAAGGGCCTGCCTGACTGCATACAAATTGGAAAGTGTTTAGGTATGACCTCATATTATATGGTTTTGGTAAATCTAAACGAAAATTTTACAAGAAAATTGTATAATGAATGGCCAGCCTAATTCTGCTTTAAAAGTTTGTTGCTGAAGAATTTCAAGTTGCAGTACATTGATAAGTGAAAGTTTTATGTGTTCTGAATGAGCTTAATGTAGATTTGAGAAATATTCATGTTTTTCAGAACGGCAGAGAGAAGGCATCAAAGTGTGAAAAACTGGACTCGTCATGTTGATATCTTTACAAAGGATTTTATCTTTGTACCAGTTAATGAAAAGTAAGTATTTTGATGCAAAAATCGTTTGACTGTGCTTTTCTCATTACCAGCACTGGACATTGCACAGTTACCATTGTTATACTAAGGAGTATTAAAGAGGAAGTAAACACTGAGGGGTTTTACTTCCTCTTTATTACCCTGCAAAGTAAAAGCATAATGGGCTAGTATGCATCACATACTAGCCTATCATGTTTCACTTACATGCATTCGAAGCCCGCGCTGTCCCTGCTCCAGGCCACGTCCATGACTGCTCCTCTTCCTTATGGGGACACGGACTCTGGCTCTGTGACTAGCCAGAGTCGCGTGATGTCACTCCCACGCGTGCGCGGCACGATCCTAGTGAAGAAACGGCACATCGGTCCGTTTCTTTACTGCGCATGTGCCGATGATGTTGGCACATGCCAATACATTATGTGAGATATTCACAGAACTTACAGGTAAGCCTTGTTATAGGCTCACCTGTAGGTTAAAGTGGTTGTACAGAGTTCACAACCACTTTAAGTGCCAAAAAATTAAGATCCATGTGGTTTTTCAATGATAATTGAAATAAAGGATTCATGTATCTCACCTTGCCAAGTGTTAAATAATCACAAATGTCATTGGCATTTCTGCAATAGAACAATAGAGGTCAGCAAGCTTTTTTTTTTTTAAATCTATGTTGATTTCAATGTATTCACTGAAGAATGGTAAGCTAAGCATGTTTAAAGCTGCCAAAAACATGAGATGGTCACCTGATTCAGCTGTGTTGGGAGACGCTCATCTTATTTCCTTTGGCAAGCTTTGATAATGGCTGATGGATCTCCTTGTTCTGTGCAGTATTTCATATTTAGCCAAACTGTAATAATCCTGGGAATCTACAGATTCTCAGATTGTACCTCTGTTGTGAGAAAGTCTGTTCTTCGCACGAGGCAAAGAGAACTTTGGCATTGCAGGCCAGGTATTCTGAGCTCGGGACTTGCAGCTGCTATAATTGTATATTGGGACTAGCAAATATAGGAGCAGGGACCCACATTTGTTGTGCTCTGTGAGTTACTTAATTTTAAAGGGTAACAAAATGTTTGCCTTGCTGTTAACCCTTACCCTCCTTCCCATACCATGCATAATTTCTATTAATGACCTCTAATTGCGCAATCTTGTCTAAGGGTTTTCTGGACATGAATACATTACAGATCTTTCTTAGTATGCACTAAGCCAGCCGACAATGCCATAGTGGATTGGTGAACTGAAATGTTTCAAGGTATATGCAGTCAGTATTGCACTTGCCAATGCTTATTGCACATTGGGCTCCAAGATGCTTTTGTCAACAGAACCTTGTATGCAAGTGCCTTACAGCTAACCAGTACACAGTGTATTGCTGTGTACAGCTTCACTGACAGAAAAGCTGACATGGATCCACTAAAAGGAGTCTAATTGGTTAGCGCTTCTGTCTGGCAGCACTGGGGTTGTGGGTTTGAATCCCAACCATGGCACTACCTGCACGGAGTTTGCATGTTCTCCCTGTGCCTGTGTGGGTTTCCTCCGGGTTCTCCGGTTTCCTGTCACACTCCAAAGACATGCTGGTAGGTTAATTAGATCCTGACTAAATTGGCCCTAGTATGTGTATGAATGTGAGTTAGGGACCTTAGATTGTAAGCTCCTTGAGGGTAGGGACTGATGTGAATGTATAATAAATATGTAAAGCAAATTGACAGCGCTATATAAGTACCTGTGATATATAACAGGCGCTCCAGTCATTTGCCAAAGATGGTGGAGATCAATACTGCTGTACATTGTCACTAATTGTCTGCTCCATCATATTGAATTGCAAAATTTAGATATTTTATGGCCAGCTCAGTTATCCTTTTACGTAGTATTTTTTTTTAATTTTTAGATCTATTTTCTGAACATTAACATACACCTTTTAAATTTTGTACATTGATACTATTTCTATAAACACACACATTTTATTTTTCTTATAGTTCCCACTGGTACCTTGCAGTGATCTGTTTCCCCTGGCTGGAAAAAGCTGTGTATGAGGACAAGAAAGAACAGGATGTGGTGGTTCCTTATTCAAAAACAAAAGACCGTTCCGGCAGTGGTTCCGTTATTGTATTCAATGACCGCTTGTCAAAGACAGAGGAAGCTATAGAAGACAGCAACAGTGGATCTGAAGGTGAGTGTGTTCTTCTCTCCATTAGGCCTCTTTCACATCAGCTGACCAATCAGGTTCACATGTCCATTTTTCAGGCAGACCCAATTGGATCACCCATTGTTCTCTGTGGAGCAGCAGATGTCAACGGACATGTGTGGCATCCGACCTGGTCTGCTAAAAACAGACGTATGGGAATCTGTTCCTCATCCGTCCGGCAGATCGGATGACAGTTGGATGGAAACGGACAGGCAGTCCATTTCCATCTGACCACCCCAAAAGGAACAGCGGGCTGTGTGCGCTCTGCATAGCGGAGAGGACACTGACCTGTCATCCACCTGCTCAGCAGGGAGAGCAGTCGGATGCTCTGATGGATTCCGTTTTGTCTGAAAGGGGTCTTAGTAGGCATAGCTCACAGTGGTCTGTGGGTCCCAGAATAACATATAATTTCATGCTGCACTTTACCCTTCAAGAAATCTGTACAGCTACATAATGTTGCATCTCTAGACTGATGTGCATTCACAAATTAAACACAATAGCATTTTAACTTACTGTAGATTACTGCTAATTTGATCAGAAGCCTCCCTTCCGGGACCTTTAGCCTAAACTAATTTCCAGAACTACTGCTTGCATATCTTGAATTGACACCACAAAACACATTAAATTAGCAAATTGGATGATGGTATGTGAATATTTAAGAAGCTAAAATTCTGTTATAGTATTTTCAATACAATTAGAGGATACACAATTTTGACATTACTTTTGAGTATTTGTTTTAAGCTTATCATTTATTGTTTTAGGTTCTTGTAGTTCTGGACCCAGCTCCAAACATAAATATCCAGTAAGTGGCTGTGCTTTTGTTTGTTTATTTGTATAAAATATGTATACATGCAGTCTTTGTAAATTATTTGTATACTATATAAATGTGGTAGTTTTACATACATATTTACTTATTAATTCCTGTTTGCCGAATCATGTCTTCAGCCCGCACAGACACAACCTGACTTGGTTTCAGTCAGGTTGGGTGTGGGGGCTGAAGACCTGATTCGGCAACCATCTATATGGGAGAGATACGATAGCGGCAGTGGAAGGTGGAACGGATATCTGTTATATTAGTTCTCAGAGACTAAAAAGCTGTTTTTGACCGAGCTTAACCACTTGCCGCCCGCCCACCGTCAAATGACAGAGAAGAGGTGCGGCTCTCGCTCTGGGACGACATCATATGCTAGGACACGGCACAACCCCGATCTCTATTAAGAACCGATGATGCGTCTCTTTAACAATGTGATTGGCTGTTTCCAATCACGGCTGGTCACATGTAAGTGCCAGTGATCGGCTCTTCTTGCCTCAAACTGATAGAGTATGTGGCGAGGAGAGACGATCAGCGGCATCTCCTCGCAGGGGACACCGGGACAGGTAATCAGGGCACTGATCATTAGTGCCCTGATTACAGTAAAGCCACAGCAGTGCCACCAATCAGTGCCACCTATCCGTGCCCATAAGTGTAGCATATTAGTTCCTCCACATCACTACCACATAAATAGTGCCCATAAGTGCCGCCTCATCAGTGCCCATAAGTGCAGCATATCAGTGCCACCTAATCAGTGCCCATAAGTGCCACCTCATCAGTGCAGCCTATCGGTGCACAGCAGTGAAGGAGAAAAATTACTTATTTACAAAATTTACCAACAAAAACTTTTTTTTTTGCTTCAAAAATCTAGGTCCTTTTTCTTTTTTTTAGTAAAAAAATAAAAAACCCAGCAGTGATTAAATACCACCAAAAGAACGCTCTATTTGTGTGAAGAAGATTATTAAAAAGTAATTTGGTTACAGTGTTGCATGACCGCTCAATTGTCATTCAAAGTGTGACAGCGCTGAAAGCTGAAAAATGGCCTGGGCAGGAAGGGGGTGAAAGTGCCTTGTATTGAAGGGGTTAAGTGTGAGGTCACATACCCTCAATGAGCACACACCTAATGGGGGAGCACAAGGGTGTGTGTCAACACATGCATGAAGGAATATGAAGGTACCTTTGGATGTTCGAGATTACAGCACTTTATTGAATTACTGTATTTTTTGGACTGCATACTTTACATATTGGGAGACTTTACAATAAGGACTAATTTGTTGTATTGCACTATTGTATATTCATTATACTGCACAATCTACTGTAATTGCACAGCACTTTATAATTTATGTACTTAGTATTTTTATTAGTAAATTTGAATTAATTGACTCAACAGATTGGGTTGATACTAGTAGCAAGGACTTATTGTATTAGCACTGACACATTTATTTTGGCATTACTTTGCTTTGATGTTATCTAGTGTTTATTGTGTTAATACAGGCCTCGACAAACCCCGGGCGCCAGGTCGCCATGGCGACCAGAAATCGCGTCCTGGCGAGTGACTGCCGTTCCTGCTCTCCCCATGTTAAAACAGCGTGTCAGATTCAGTGAGAGCCGAGAGTTCTCTGCTTAATCTAACAGCTGTTAAACAGCTGCCCGGGATATTTGTTTCTACTTAGAATGAAGAAAAGTAACAAACAATGTATCTTCTTCTTTCAAAGCAATTATCTCCGGGCTGTCAGGAAAGTTTAACCATTTAAAGACCTATAAATGAACATTCGGTGATTACACTCTTTCCCAAATCAGAAATTTACCAATTTGAAAGGACTGTCGGGCCTCTATTAACGAAACTTTCTTCTTCTATGTAACAAACAATGAAAAGAAGTAAGATTCATCTTTGTTTATAGGGCCCGTCGACAAATTGTCGACAATCTAATTCGTCTCTTGAGAGCCGAGAGTGACTTAGACTGTGCGACAAAATTGTACCCCTCTCGTCCTTGCCGTCAGTGAGCGGTCCTGCGCTAAAGACCAGCGGTACCGCTGGACCGCGGGCCCCAAACAGCTCCGGACATAATTGTGTTATTTGTGATCTATTGTAGTT
>BLSH010224154.1:517395-532621 GCA_018402905.1 Glandirana rugosa | reverse complement strand
AAAGTCTTTACCAAGTAACTATAGACCTGTTAGTTTAACTTCTATAGCTGGGAAGATACTGGAGAGTTTAATAAAAGACCACATAGATGAGTTCTTGTTGGATAAAAATATTTTAAGCAACAGACAGCATGGATTCATGAAAGACAGAAGTTGTCAAACAAACCTGATTTCTTTTTATGAGGAGGTAAGTAAAACCTTAGACAGAGGGGTGGCTGTGGATGTGGTGTACTTGGATTTTGCAAAAGCGTTTGACACCGTTCCCCACACACGGCTAATGTGTAAGGTAAAGTCTACAGGCTTGGAAAGATCAATTTGTAAATGGATAGAAAACTGGCTAAAAGACCGAATTCAGAGAGTAGTGGTTAATGATTCTTATTCTGAATGGTCTAAGGTTATCAGTGGTGTACCCCAAGGTTCAGTGTTGGGACCCTTACTTTTCAATATATTTATAAATGATATAGGGTCTGGGATTAAAAGTACCATTTCAGTGTTTGCAGATGACTCCAAGCTATGCAGTGGAATAACTTCCTTGCAGGATGTCTCCAACTTACAAGCCGACCTCAATGCACTGTCTAATTGGGCGACTATGTGGCAAATGAGGTTTAATGTTGATAAATGTAAAGTTATGCACTTGGGGGCTAAGAATATGCATGCATCGTACATACTAGGGGGAGTACAACTGGGGGAATCCATAGTGGAGAAGGATCTGGGGGTTTTGGTAGATCATAAGCTTAATAATGGCATGCAATGTCAAGCTGCGGTTTCCAAAGCAAGCGAAATCCTTTCTTGTATTAAGAGAGGTATGGTCTCCAGAGATAGAGACATCATTTTGCCCCTGTACAAATCATTAGTAAGACCTCATCTGGAATATGCAGTTCAGTTTTGGGCACCAGTTCTCAAAAAGGATATCGGGAAACTGGAGAAAGTGCAGAGAAGGGCAACCAAACTAATAAGAGGCATGGAGGAGCTCAGCTATGAGGAAAGATTAGAGGATCTGAATTTATTCTCTCTTGAGAAGAGGAGATTAAGGGGGGATATGATCAACATGTACAAGTATATAAGTGGCCCATATAGTGAACTTGGTGTTGAGTTATTTACTTTAAGGTCATCACAAAGGACAAGGGGGCACTCTTTACGTCTAGAGGAAAAAAAATTCATGTACAAATACGGAAAGGTTTCTTCACAGTAAGAGCTGTGAAAATGTGGAATAGACTCCCTCCAGAGGTGGTTTTGGCCAGCACGGTTGATTGCTTTAAAAAAGGCCTGAATTCTTTCCTTAATGTAAATAATATAACTAGGTACTAACATTTTTAGGTAAAGTTGATCCAGGGTGAATCCGATTGCCTCTCGGGGAAACAGGAAGGAATTTTTTCCCCCCGTTATAGCAAATTGGATCCATGCTTTGCTGGGGTTTTTTACCTTCCTCTGGATCAACTGTGGGTGAAGGATTGTATATGGGATTATTTGGTTGTGTATGTGTGTGTATGTATAAATATATATATATATATGTGTGTATGTATGTGTGTATGTATATATATATATATATATATATATATATATATATAAATGTTTTTTGTTTTTTTTGGTTGAACTTGATGGACTTGTGTCTTTTTTCAACCTGACTAACTATGTAATAAGTACATACTATGCTATGCTTGTATGGCACCTTTACTGTACTGTATATACCTTTCTGTTCATTGCCTTCATAATTTCTTTTTTCCTTTTGATAGCTATTTGAAGGTGGAGTGTCGAGTGAAAAACAAATCTGAAAGGGAATTCAGCAGGTCCTCTATGAGAGAACTTTATCCTAAAGTACCAAAGCAGAATAACAGCACAGACTGTGGCTTGTACCTCTTGCAATATGTAGAAAGCTTCTCTCAGGTGGGTTTAAAAGTAGAAAGTAGGAAAAGACTGAGCTTAGAGGATATATGCAACTGCTGGCACTACATCAAAAATTATACCAAAGTGTGACTATGTATGAATCCTATAGAAAAAAAATAAAAAAATAAATATACATATATATATATATATAACATTATGTGCAGTTTTGTGCAACAAGAGTGATCCTGTCCTGCAGATAATAAAATTAATAGTCCAGTAAACAGCAATGGTCACTGTGGAGAATAAGTCCGGGAAAGGTTTAAACTGGTTCCCACGTGAAGAAATAGTGTATCCAAAAATTCCACCACCATGTTAAGCCAGCACGCTTACCAAAAACTGTGGACTCACATACCATAAGTATTGAGTCAAGCACGCACTTGAAAGATCTTTGTCTTTCCAATAAGGTTCAATCACTTCCAAATAAATATTGTAACTCTCCTGATCTTCCAGATCTAGGTAGTGTCTCAACCCTCACAAGTCAAACTCCCGACTCATGGATACATGTGAAGAAACAGCAAGCATCCGCACATAGTGTAAAACCATTAAAAGATCCTTTATTTAAAAATGGCTATTCACTGACAAGAATCCACTTGAAAAGAGCGCTGTATATAGACATCAATCTCAGTCACTGGCATATACACCATGAACTGAAAATCGCAATGACTTCATGGACACAGACTCCATGATTTCATTGCGATTTTCATTGCGAGTCCGTGTCTATGATGTAATTTCATGGTGTATATGCCACTGACTTCTGGATTGATGTCTATATACAGCGCTCTTTTCAAGTGGATTTTCGTAAGTGCATAGTAAATTTTAAGTAAGGGGTCTTTTAATGATTTTATACTATGTGCGGATGCTTGCTGTTTCTTCACATGTATCCATGAGCTGAGATTTTGCCTTGTGATGGTATGCGAGTCCACAGTTTCTGGTAAGCATGCTGGCTTTACATGTTGGTGGCGGAGCAATGATTGATGGTGGAATTTTTAGCTACATCATTTCTTCAAGTGGGAACCTGAATAGAACTTTCTGGAACTTATTCTTTACAGTGATCATTGCTGTTTACTGGACTATTAACGTTATTATCACTCTTGTTGCACAAAACTGCAGACAGTGTTTCATTTCACAGTTTAATATATAATACCCCTTTTCTTAAGGATCCATACCTTTGAGTCACACTTTGGGTTTAAAATAGTCCTAGTTATTTAGATATGTCTTTGTCCCTTTTTAACTGTTCCCTTCATTGTAGCTATATCATACCTGTAACATCTCTATACTTTCCTAATTTCCTTTTTCATTCTCATTTCCTTTTTCATTTCTTGCTTTGTCAATCAATTTATTATTGTATCCATTTCACATCAGTGTTTTTTTTTTAATTCACATTATAATTTAAAAACAAATTCAGAAAGTATTCTAGTAATAATGTGGAGATGCTTATACTATCCAATATGACTACAGCTGTCATTAAGTAGGTATTAATTCAGAATGTGGTGTGTCTCAATCATACAGTATAGAACACAGGCCAAGTATTCATAGGAATACAAGAACAAGAACAGAGGGCGCACCCACCTTGCACATTACCTGAATAACACATTTTTATCAGAGACCTGAGGAAGGGGGATCTCCCCTTGAAACAATAGTCATCGCTAAGGGTCTTCTCGTGGTTGTGAATTGCCTAGTGGATCATGTGGTCTTGAACTGTTAGATACTGATGAACTTGACTCTAAACTATTTTTCTGAGTATATATCTATTCAACTATTCTAATAAAATGTGCTATTAAGGTAATGTGCAGGAGAATATTTGAGTATTCATAGGCCCTGGGTTATAAGGTGGTACCTTCAGGTGATTGGACACTAGCAAAATTTGAGGACATGCCCCTTGGATGCCTTCCCTATAACCATACCCCACTCCATGAGTCCTTAGTTTTTGAGGTTTTGAGCTTCTTCTCCCTTACAGAGAAATCACTCTGAGCTTAAAGGATAAGTTCACCTTCAAAAAATAAATAAAAAAGCACATGTTTTGCAGGTAACATAAAGTGCATTTATTATTATTTTTCACTTAGGAACCTGCAGAGCATTGCACCTGCAATCAGCAGGTCACGTGTGCAATGTCAGACACCTGCAGACACTGTCTACAGCTTTCAGCTCATACCTGTATACAGGCTGTTTGAAGTGTCGATGAACTACGAGAGCACTTGCCAGCGTCCTCACTGTACATTAAGAACTATAAGCTGTGTGACACAGGTTTAGACAGGACTTGTAGTTCATTCATTAACGGATTCCGGTGAATTAATGATGTAGATGTGTGGGTGGAGCCCTGCACAGCTGCACAGTTTTTAAATTCTGGCACTCTAAATATGGGTGTAGCATGTTACTAAAGGTGAACTTCGCCTTTAACTAGTTTTCTGTCTTCGATTACAGCAATGAAGGCAGTGCTTCCGAATTGGTGCAAACTCATTAAAATCTTGGGAGCCCTACCTGGACCCCATGCCATGGGGATGGCCTGTAATGTTGCTTTGGGCATTGTATCCTGCAGGGGCATTCACCTTGGCATTTAGTGCATCAGGTCTAGCTCTGCACCAACTGTCCGACACCCACAAGGTCCCTTGTTGGCATCTTCTTCCTGGCGTCTTCAGGGTGCCAGTCTTTGGCTATCTTGATTTATTGGCATGAGATGAGGTCACACCTCCCAGCACATTGGCAGCATGCCAGAAATGTAAACTGAGCTGTGCATGCAAAGCTAGGTATAGATTTTGCAGAAGATTGCAAACAAAGGTACATTTATTTTATTGCAGAAGAGACATTGCTTTTATCTTCTGCCTGTTCATAATTATTATAATTTTTTTTTTTTTTAACTTTAGTTACGCTATAATATCTGACTTTGGCCATCACTTTTACAGCACAGAGTGGAAGATGGAGGGACAGCACTGTTACACAGTGCTGTCATTATCCCTTCTTCATTATGCATATAAGAGAAGAGATTGGATGGATAAGTTAAAAAGATTTAGAAATATTTTGATACATAGGAAAGATTATGTGAATTTAGCAGAGTTTGGAGTTTTTATTTAATGCTACATATTTTACTCTCCTTATTAGAATTCTAATGGTCATATTTGTAAATATGCTGCATTTCTAACTGTCATCTTCATCAAAATTGTCTTGTAGAAACCAATTGAAAACTTTGAGTCTCCGTTGCATTTGGAGAACTGGTTTCCCTCCTGCACAGTGAGAAATAAGCGAGAAGAGATCAGAGACTTAATTCTTCGGCTACATGTAGAGCAAACAAAGAAGAGCAAATAAAGCTTCCATACAGCCTATAACTTCATATACATAAATGACTGGTTCTTCTAAATGAAGGCTATAGTAAGTCTCATTCAAACGGGTGTTTATGCTGTATACTGTGAATGGGCCATTTGATTTTGTGTCCCTAAATGCTCAGTCCATTCAAATCTAATAGGACACGGTTGCTGCATGGACTTGTCCTAATGTGACAAGCGTGCAGATGTGGGCGAGTGTCCTTAAGCGCACACCGTCTGCATTCAGGGCCATTCTCCTGCACCTGGATGACTGTAACATTAGGACAGGCGGCTGTGCCCATGCAGCTGCTGCATCCGAACAGACTTGAATGGGCGGCCTGCATGCAGCATCTGCTGGCTAGAGATGCATAAACAAAGGGGCTGTTCAGTGTGCAGCAATCAGCACCCGTGTGAGCAAGATCAAAGACGTTTTGAAACATGCTGCCATTATTTATATTCTAAACTATATATTTAAATTAATTAAAAGGTAATGTAAATATTGATATTTAGTTTGTAAGTAAGCTGAATACATTTTTACTTTTTTGTATGGTATATTGCTACTTTAATTGTAAATTTATAAAGGGTTTCCCAACTGATACTTGGAAGAGTGTGTTTTCTTTCTATTATTTCTATTAAATATATATGACCCCATGCGCGATACCATTATATGACAATAAATAAAATTAGCTCAAAAACACATAGTGATTAATCTGAAAAAAAGAGCTGCTAAACACCAATATGTGTAATCACTTCAATTCCTTGCGTGAAGGTAAAAAATGTTTTATATTTCTTTGTCCTCCTTTCCTGTGTGAAGGGAAAGGGAGGGGAGAAGAGATCCAGCACTGTGCATGGCTGCATCTTTTTTCCCCTCTTCCTCTTCACACAAGGACGCCATAGACAGAGGTCAGGAGCTAGCAGACACTGCACCCCCATAGCAAACAGCTTGCTATGGGGACACACAAAGAAGAGGAGGAGCCAATATTGCCGGCGGGGGACCCGAGAAGAGCAGGTGAGTATAACATGTTTGTTATTTTAATGAAAAAAAATTAAACTTTTTTTTAACACTTTAAGCAATGTATAACAAACTTATGACTAAACCGAACATAATACTGTGTCATGCGGTTTGAAACCCTATACAACAAGTGATAAGCGAATTAGTATAATCTTTCAATACCTAAATAGAGAAAGTCCCATTCTTCAAAAAAAAGTCCTTCAACGCTATAATGTCCAAAAAAAAAATTTTAATATGAAAACACTGACTGTGCCTTTTAAGAGTTATCCACCGTGCCTTATATAATCTTATCCCAAAACAGTGCAGCGCTAAGACAAATTAAAATGTATGTGCAATACAATAGTGCAATGCAAATATATTAAACTATTATGTGGGAGCTCCTGATGATGTCCTCTTTGATGAAACTAGATACCTGCAGATCACAGCTGCACCTAACTTGCCAGCAGTCCTCAGTACTTTGAGGCCTTTAATGTACATGTTCCCTCTAAGGCTACATTCACCCAGATGGTGGGGTGCAGACAGTTTGCCCCATTCAGAAGCAGCTGAACGCTGCCTCTAGACACAGCTGTACTCTGTGGCCATTTTGTGTGCTGCCAGAAACTCAGAAGAAATGCTAGAGCGCACAGACTTTGTCCAGGGTCGGTCAGAGGCTCTACTCTGTTCCTATGTAAATACTTAGATGAGTGGCTACATGCAAAGAGCAGTGGTGCTGACAATTGATATATGCAGAGTACAAATCTGACTGCAGCTGCTGTTCACACATATTGTGTGCATGCAGTGTTTAGAGCTGCCAGCAAGAACCTACTGCTAATGTAGCCTAAAAATATCTCTATATTGCATTCACATTCCTGACAACTGTCAGCCAGAGAGCACAATAATCAGAGAACCCTTGTTCCTACACACCTCAACTGAGGCCTCATGCACACTGGGTGTTTAGCCCCGGTGCATGGAACTCTAGCATTTAGGTGTGGGTAGAAGGAATGGGTGCACCATGCTGCTGGCAGCCTGTAAAACTCTATGCTGCCGGATCTGGACGGTGCATCTAGCAAGACTAACGTTTAGGGCAATATACATTCAAGGATGAATACCTGGACTGCGAGCATCTCTGGGTGCACATTGCCCTAAATGTTAGTACTGCTTAGTCCACTGTCTAGCCACAGCAGTGGTCATTTATTATAATTATATAATAAATGGGTATAATGAAATAGTTGATTTTGCGCCGATGCCTCCTGAGCCTTTAAGATGTTTCAGATGCCGAGAGGTGGGGTGGAGTTTATGATCATGTGATCGCCCTGATTTGCTGTCTAGGCGTTCACATGATTGGAAAGCTCCTGATCACAAGAAGCAAGCGGAAGCTTTCCGTTAGCCGCCGGTAACTGTGTACTGTCAGCGCTTAGGGGTTAAACATAAACATCAGAAGTAACAAATTTAAAAGTATAAAATTGTGCCCGATAAGTCTAAAAATATCAATATATCTGTACACATCAATACTGAAAAACACAGAATACCTCCTTATGTGGCTACTACAGCTCAAAACAAACACATTTTTATCTCATCAACTCTCAAAACGGGATAAACCTATAATAAATTAAATTGACATAGATGCTAGATTATGAGAAAGCTGCAAACTACATATAATTACTAATATAATGTACTGTGACTTGTCTGATATGTCTCTCCTGCCAGTGTTATGCAGATGGCTTGCACATAGTGTGCACAGTTTCCAGGTAAACCACAATAATTCATGCAGCAAATTTATACTGAAGGACACCTCTGATGGGCCTTACCAGCAAAACTGGTCATAAGATCATACTTACTCACCTGCATTGCCAGATCATGCACTCTTCAGATCACTAAGCATATTTGCTTTATACTTTGTGAGAATGTTTGCAGCTCGAGGGGGCAAAGACTCTAGGTGCCTATGAGAGGTATTTAAGCAAGCACTCTCTGAATCAGTATCTGCAGTTTGTCATTTAATATGATAGGTCATGATACCTTCACTGCATGCAGTCATGAGAATCATGAATGAACTGTGTAGCCAAGATGATTGGCACACAATGCCATTTATGTGGATACAAGGTTGCTAATCAACTCGAGCATAAATTCTGTTACTAAACTGGAATAAAGTATAAATGTAAAAGTGAAATTGTGCTAAAAAGCGTACAAGCAGCCGGCATAATAGATATATATTGTCTACAAATAATAAATAATTGTTACGCTAAAATATCATTAAAATAGTAACAAATGCATAAAATTATACAGTAATTGCATAATAAACACAAAATAGTCCAATAAAGGATCAAAAGTCCCCAAAAAATAACTGATGAAAACTGTCCCAAGAATAGTGAATCTTGTGAAGAAAATCCGGGTGCACACCATAAAACCGCACACTTGGAAGTTTTACAGTGTGCACCAGGATATTCTTCACAAGAAGATCTTTTCTTGGGACAACTTTTGGGGACTTTTGATCCTTTCTTGGGGACTATATTTTTTATTATGCATTTATAATTGTATTAATTTGTTACTATTGATATTTTAGTGCAGCATTTAATATTGGAGTAAAGTATAACTAAGGTTCCATGCACACTAGCTTAGAAAAGCTCCTAGCAACAGCTTTTGAGCATTTTTTTTTCTGCTTCTAGAAACAAATTGTGTTATGCTATGTGTCCATGCACACTATTTTAGTCTAGTAGCTTTTTTTTTGAGCTTCAGCTTCTAGGAGCAGAATGAAAAAAAAGATTTTCCAGCAGAAAAAAAAAATCTGACAGCTCTTAGAAGCTCCTAAACGCTGCTAAGCACCAGTTTCCAGCATTTTTTTTCCTTAGCAGACAGCCTGCCGGCGTCCTTAACAGCCAGTGTATAGCTGGTTGTTAAGTGGCGAGACGGCCACCGCATCCTTGACAGCAGAAGAGATGACTGTCCTTAACTGTCAGCGGGGGACCTCTTGTCGGGGGGGGGGGGGTCTGTGCACTGATAATCAGCGCATTGATTATCAGCGCAGCCCCCATCAGAGGTCAATCAGTGCCCACCACAATGCCCATCAAAGTGCCAGTGTCCATCAGTGCCCTTCACAGATGCCAATCAGTACCCATCAGTAATGATTGTCAGTGCCTCCTATTAGTGCCCATCGGTGCCGTTTCATCAGTGCCCATTAGTGTAGCCTCATCGGTGCCTTTCAGTCGGTCTTTTTTAGTTTGTTTAGCAAAAAAATAAAAAACCCAGTGGTGATCAAATACCACCAAAAAAAGCTCTATTTGTGGGAAGAAAATTATACAAATTTAGTTTGGGCGCAGTGTTGTATGACCACACAATTGTCGTTGAAAGTGTGTCAGTGCTGAAAGCTGAAAATTGTCCTGGGCAGGAAGGGGGAGAAAGTGCCTTGTATTGAAGTGGTTAAAGAGGTCTTCCATATTCTGACAGGTCACCCCCATATCACCACAGCCACCGGTCAAGGTTGTGGGAAAGATGCGCTTGTCCTCAACATGGGGACTAGTTGCTTTGGGGGGCCCACTATTCCTAAAGCACTCATCCCCCCATATTGAGGGAATGTGGCCTGTTATGGTTCTGGGGGTGAGGTTCTGGTTTGCCACGCTTCATGCTCGGATAAGGGTCTGGTATGGATTTAGTGGGGGGACCCCAGACCATTTTTTTTTTTTTTTTTTTTTTTAATTTTGGCATGAGGTTCCTCTTAAAATCCTCTTCAAATCCATACTAAACCCGAAGGGCCTGGTATGGATTGTGAGGGGAACCCCCTGCTTTTTTTTTTTCCTCAAATCTGAATTACCGCCAATTCTCTCTTCTTTTTTTTTTTTTTAATCAAAAAGGTTTTTATTGAATAGTAGACACAATAAGTACATATAGCCACCATAGCACATACATACAAAGAAAAAGAAGAGCTGTTACCAGTACATTAATAAACAAACATGTCATTGCAAGTCACCTTCTTTGCCCATGCCTTTGAATAGATTTTCCCCCAACCTTCCATTTGCCATAACATTTTTGGGTTTATGCAGTATAGGTCAGCACACCATGTTACCCTGGAGGTCCCTGTAGGATTCTCATCATGACGAGCTCCTGAGGGGAGAGCCTGGGGACATTAAGCCAGGGGGACCAGAGTTTCTCAAATTTATTCAATCTACCCCTGTGTTGATAAATGTATCTTTTTAGTCTTAACATGTTGCCCATATGGGTCACCCATGATTTAGTTACCGGAGGGTTGGCCTATTTCCAGTTTAAGAGAATGACTGACTAACCTAGCTTGAAATAAGGCCCTGGAAATAGGTATTCTGGTCAATTCCTCCTGCACAACCTCCTCCAGGATACCAAGCAGGCATTGAATAAGGTTAAAGGGGATATCGACCTGAAAAACTCTGTTGATGGTGGTGACCACCTTACTCCAATAACTGCAATTTCGGGCACCGCCACAAGAGATGGATAAGGTCACCCTGTTGTCCTTCTGCATCTATTACAGAGTGGGTGAAAGATCCCACCTATTCTATGAACTTTCAGCGGTGTGTAGTGTGCCCTGAGCAATAGGTACAGCTGTGACACCTTCTGGGATACGTTGAGTGAACACGTATTTACCGATTGGAAGGCCTCTTCCCATTGATTACCCGTCAGCTCGCCCACATTAGCCTCCCAGTGTGACATGGGGTATGCCTTCATATACTCCGTCAAAAGCATATGTTAGCACTGGGATATGAATCCTTTGATTTCAGTGATAGACTGGATTAAGTGAAACACTGGGGTAGGCGAGAGCGACCAATCCGTCATCGCACCCTGAGCCCTAATTGCATGAGATAATTGTAAATAATAAAAAAGCATATGGGATGGTACGTTAAATTTACTTTGGAGTTTAGCAAAAGACATTCATTTCCCTTGGTGAAATACCTGGGAGATCAATGTGATCCCACAGGCACGCCACCTGGGCCCATGCTGGTGTTTGGCAAGTTCGCTGTAAGAGTTGTTGCCCCAAAGGGGATTATACATGGTATACCATTACATGTTGTAGATGTTTCACCTTGTTCCAGATTTTCTGGATCAGATTGTAAGTAGGCATTTTTCTTAATGGGTTTATGAAGTAATTGAGCCTCCGGTATAGAATCTATGCCTGCACACGCAAGCAAAAGACGTGCAGAGGAGCTCTTGGCATCAAGGGACATAGAACCAATAAGGTGTTGAAGTTGGGCAGCTATATAGTAAATCCAGGGGTTTGGAAGTGCGAGGCCTCCACCGTCCTTAGGGCGTTGTAGCTGTTCTAGTTTGATTATAGGGGGACGGGTCCCCCAAAGTAGCAGCCTAAATAGTGAATTGACTATCCTGAAGGTTTTTATGGGTATTGTGTAGGGGATACAAAAGCTGGGGCATTGAGCTGTCAGGGGGGACCCAGCTGACAGCTGATGAGTCATCAGTTGTTAAGGACACGGCAGCCGGTCTGCCGTCCCGCTCCTTAACCAGCTAACCTGCAAAACGCTGGCAAAACACTGAAAAAAAACCCCACTCTATTTGTTCTGTTTACCCTTGTCACTGAGTGTGGAAGTGAAAGAAAATCCCAAATTTTAGGTTGTCACCAGAACAGAAATAGAAGGGAACTCGTCCACTTGGGATACCAGTTCTCCTGACAACTAGATATTCTGTCACTTTAATTCTACTTATTTGAGCCATAGTAGCAGTGAGTTGGATATGTGTTGTTATTACTGGATCAAGCTTTACAGCTTAGATGGGATACCATATAAAGAATGAACTATATGATGACATTTTGAAACATGATGAATGACACTAGTGCCACTATGTTTCTGGATAGAGTCAAGCGAATACAATGTTTCTATTTACGATTCATTATACATGACAGTATAAGTTGAATGACACTTTACTAATGCTAGAGTCACAAATGGTAGATGGGAACCCAAGATGGGGCTCCATGGACTTTCAAGGTACCCAAAAATATCAAACAGAGACCAATTATATTAGATAAAAACATCAAAGCTTTTTATTTATACAAAACATTTAAAAAAATATATATATATATATGAACATTCATGTTTGAGACATTAAAACACTAAAATTAGTCCTTTTCGGTACGTAGTCACCCGGTGTACTAATGTGAATCAGGCAGACACAAGTGGTAAAGTGTCACAGATCCTCCACCAGCCACACTAAATGCTCACCTTCCCTCATGGGCTCTCATTACAGGAGCCACAATGCGCATGGCAAGATAACCAAAATCATGGATGCAGGTGACTGTCAGAAAGCAGGGGGTGTGAAAACTTTCCTCTTCAGAACCCTTCTACTTGACATCCATACCGTTATATGGGCACCAATTAGGGTAGTTTCCTTCGAATTATGTCTCCCGGAATGGATTCCGTGACTCCGCTCCCCGGTACATAAAATTAATAAGAATGCCACATCTAGTGCTCACTGCATAACAGGCACACTTTAATCATTTAATCATAAAACGGGGGGGTACTCACATTTAAAACACTTGTATCATGTGCGTGTAAACAAGATCACATCAAATGTTATGGGCGCTCTAGGAAGCTCCTATCCCTGTGTCGAAAAAGGTTCCTTTTCTTTTAATGGTGACCCTGGTTATGGGCTATGATTGGAAGGGGTTTGGATACACTGGGAGGTCTTTACCCAGTATTCGGAATGAGGTATGATCTACACCATGTAATAGCGTTCAGCCTATGGGCTGTATAGTGCGGCAATATAAAGCGGATGGAAGCGTCACTTCCCTATCCGCTGACGAAGTTCCGGTGGGACGATACGCGTACGGAACAGGGAAGTGACGTCATCCGCAGCCGCCGCTGTCTCCAAGTGAGGTCGTTTCCTAGAGCGCCCATAACATTTGATGTGATCTTGTTTACACGCACATGATACAAGTGTTTTAAATATGAGTACCCCCCCCGTTTTATGATTAAATGATTAAAGTTTGCCTGTTATGCAGTGAGCACTAGATGTAACATTCTTATTAATTTTATGTACCGGGGAGCTGAGTCACGGAATCCATTCCGGGAGATACTATTCGAAGGAAACTACCCTAATTGGTGCCCATATAACGGTATGGATGTCAAGTAGAAGGGTTCTGAAGAGGAAAGATTTCACACCCCCTGCTTTCTGACGGTCACCTGCATCCATGATTTTGGTTATCTTGCCATGCCCATTGTGGCTCCTGTAATGAGAGCCCATGAGGGAAGGTGAGCATTTAGTGTGGCTGGTGGAGGATCTGTGACACTTTACCACTTGTGTCTGCCTGATTCACATTAGTACACCGGGTGACTACGTACCGAAAAGGACTAATTTTAGTGTTTTAAGCGCTGCACTCTCATATTTTTGGACTTTGATTGAGGGCTTTTTGATAAATTTCCTTTAGTGTTCAGCTGCTGTATACATTCTTTAATATTGCTGCGCTGTTTGAATTTTTTGTATATATGTTTGAGACATTATTACAATGACTTCATTGACAAGAGTAAATCCTACATATTGTCAGCTTAACCCTGCTCAACATGTTTCACCCAAGAAACGGGCTTCCTCAGGAGACTTTTTGGGGCTGACTATAAGTGAAATGGAGAAAAAGCATATATGTAATATAATATACAGACACAAATATAAATCAGTACAATACAATAAAGCTTATTACATTTTATGTTAAAAAATTGATTGCGATGATAACGACCATCAAGAATGTGGACAGATTCTCAATCTGAAACTCAATATTAACAAAAACAAATCTTACCACTGGTTCAAAGAGTGCTACCAGAATCGGAGCATCTGTGAACCTGGAGAATGAGATATGAAGCCAAGAACCCGATGTCCAGCAGATATAGTACCATAGAAGCACAGGAAAATGTATGAGTGCCTACAAAAAAATGGAGGCGCGCATTATTGTAAATATGTACACAAATATTACAAAGGGTAGAGGATAGCTTAACAAAACTGACATATGAAAATTACCTATTTGTGTTTCATATTGCTGCAGACAAAGCAATTGAATAGGTCCAAGTCCTTTATTAATCCCGAGGAATGTAAAACTGGGATGGAAGGCAAAAGATTCAATCAATAAATGACTGTGGAGCCCCAATGGGGCATAGGAGGGGAAGGAAGGGAAGAAAAAAATCTTCCCAAATGATGCCGCAATTGTGTCCCACTTGCAGTCCAAAAATAGATCTATCAGGCATGCTGAAAGAAAAAGGAAAGCCACTTAATTGCGGTAAATGTTTACAAATACACCTGTTGGGACAAACACACCAGAGGAGGGAGAGAAGCTCATAGACTGGAGACATCTTCCCTCCCGTGTGTACCCAACGGGAGTTAGAGAACATACGGCCTAAATCATAACGCATAGAAGGCAATATAAACCAATAATTCCGAAGGAGCGATTGTGCGGGTTGCCGGACGGGGAGCAGAGACGGACGCCAGCCTCTCTCCCACTGAGTCTCCACCAGATCACGACGGCTGAAAAGCCGTTTTATCCTGGTTCCGTCCCACCAGCTTCTAACATCACTGGCAGGGCGCGGACAAAAATAATCCCTCTGCGCCTGCTAACAATGGTCTTCCAGCCGGAAATGACATAAGGCTGTTGGCAACAAGCCTCAAGCCACCATGTTGGAAGTTCCCACAAAGGGGAAGATGCATCCAGCACAGCGCCACCGGAGGTGGTGGAGGAACCAGAGAGTGCGAAGATAGTTATGGAAGCAAAGTGGAATCCTAAGATTTCTACCCCCACATATCCATAAACTATCCAAGACCAGAACAAACAGAGCATAGGGATCTAAAAAATGGCTCAAGAGAGGACCAGCATTGGCCCATCTGGAGCTACTACAAGTGCCCCCTGTGTCCGTATGGCCTAAATTCCGCTGGCGTTGGGTTCAAGGTTTGAATTTGAGTCTAAATCAAAAATATATGCAAACATGTATACATGCATATGTGTACATTCAGTCCGAAAATGTGTCCAGAGATAATAAATTTAAATAATAGAGACCTGTGTAAAAGCCTGACTTACATGTGTATACGTACATATGTACAAACGTATATAAAA